>JAHZMX010004345.1:0-42198 GCA_027743895.1 Seira musarum
ACTGGGAGCCACCAGAGGCAGCAGCAACATCGGCTTAACTGGTAGGGGGTATACGATGAAACATTGCTCTTTCTGATAACTATTTGAAACAGCAACATAACAACAACAAAGAATTCTCAGCCGATAAAATATTAATTTCATTATCAAGCTTTAACAGTGTCATTACATAGGTAGTTTATAAATACAAAAACCCATAAGGAATTAATTGATTTCTAGCCTAGACTTCCTACTTATTTATGTTATTTAAGTGATACATTCCTCCCTCATTCTTGAATAAACTGTTTTTAAGTAGCACCGAATCACTCAAAAGCAGGTAAATTTACTTCCGTCCATGAAAGGAAACTTCGTAATTTTTATTGCAATTGTCACACTATTGTTGCTTTTCATTCAGCAACTTAGATCCAATGCTGTGAAAATTCCTGCAGTATTACGTGTTGTAATATAATGAATTTAACTCTAAAAATCTAATTTATATATTCAAACGAGACCCTCGAATTAACCGAACTCGTGATCTATTCTTCCAAATAGAAGCAAAAAATAGTCGTGTTTTAAAACTTTCATGATCCGTCTTTGTCTTTTGGTCTTCAGGACAAAAGTTAAGTTTTTGCTTCCACTCTCAACAGAAAGTTGAAATCACATTGTTTCCAAGGTTTACTCAAGATTTCTTATCCTTAGATTCATTTCAAACAGTCTAAAATTATGTAATTCATGTTTCGTACACTATTTGCTACGAATACAATATCTCTGCAATTAACAAGTAAGTCGTATTAATAATCTTGTTGATAAAAAGCGGAGTGCATTTGTGTATCTACCTAATTACTAATTACTACTTGCGCTATGTTTGTCAAAACTTTGATTATCTGGCGAATTCTATAGTTCATGCTAAGAGCAGGTCCAAATAGTGCATGAAAGCAGTCATATATAATTAGTCAAATCCAATATTTCTCATTCTTCTCTAATTTTGTAATTGTAGTTATCAGTTTCACACTCGCTCTCGACTATTAATTACTTCACAAACAGAGAATTGAAATGAGTATAGAACGCTATATGAAGTGTTATCAAGTTGTCAATGTGTCGCTACCGCTACCTCCAAGTTTGAAGTGCTTTTGCTGACAGACAAGCAGGACTTGAACCACTGTAAATGACCAAAAAAGTAGAGAATTTGTCCTCCGAAAAACTTTTCTATACGTTTAATAAGTTTTGAGGATGCTTTCGACTTATTAGCATGCATTCATTCAACTTGTTAATCGTCAAGCTCTTCCAAATCAAGACTGTCATCTTCTTGCTCATGCTCTGCGCTGACAATACGAAACGTTTCCAAGAACTCGTTCAGGTCAATTTTTCCATCTTTATTCATGTCCATGCTCTTTGCCATTTCCATTTTTTGTTGCTGGGGAATAGGAGAGGATAAATGTTTTCCCAAGAGATCGCATGCATCCGCAAATTCTTCCATTGATATGTACCCTGTGTGTTTCATTGAGAACTCCAATTAAATTTCATTTCATTGAGTGGATACTTAAATGGTAAACGCATACAAAATTGTATGCAAAAATGACTCGAGTTACCCGAATTATCCTTATCAATAATGCGAAAGATCGCCTCCAGGCTTGATTTATTCCTGTAGAGTACTTCAGTTACGTCCACCGTATCGGTCTAAGAAGTAAAAAAAAGTTATATTGATTTTGCAAAATATGCACATTATTTTTCCAAAACATATTCACAATGTGAAATACCTCCGCATCACCAGGATTGTCCTCCTGAAATGTTGTTAGGTACTTGACATACCCTGTTGATGAGTCAAGATCAGCAACTTTAGGGCGAAGTAACCGCCAGGGTAATTTGAGATCTGTCCCTTGCTCCAACGCGACGCACCAATCGCTCACAGAGATCAAACCTTCAGGGTGAAAGTAGCACTCATTAATTGTCCCAATCTATTTTAACGGACGCTTTGGATGGGAGAATATGTGTACGTTTGAAATTAAGATATCATAAGCTGCCATTGTACCACACCTTTTTGATCGACATCGTAGGAGGAGAAAGCCTGAGTGAGTGCTTCCTGTCTCTCCCTGATCCTAGAGCGAAGTTCACGCAAAGCGGATGCTTCAACAAGACCAACCCGTTGACGAATCGTCATCGACCTTAGCTTTGGAGTTGATGCATTGAACTGGACGAAGTAGGGCTCCACAGGTGCTGATGGCCCACCGATTAATCTCACATATGCCCCTTTGTTAGATCCTTCTTCATAGTAATTCGAAGCGGAAAATACTGTCAAACACTGGAATTGTAAAATTATGCATATGTAAGTATTATACAACTCACCATCTGTCAAACAAATGGATGGACAAATGCTCACAAGGAGTTTGTAATTAGTATTTGTTTATAATTCCAAAAACATTTTGTTAGTCATTATTAGCTGAAATTAAAAAAACCAACCTTGTTACCGTGCGTGATTCATTCGTTAAACACATTATGCATTCCATAGACAAAAACATACCTACACACGTCATTATTTTTCTGGAACGAAAAGACAAAAGTAATTGACCTTTCATTTCGAGCTATTGTATGTAAATTGGCTTGTCATTGTCATTACATAAGTCGTTTGAAATTTGAAGCGTTGTACTTAATACGAAAAGTGATGGTTGTTCATAAATCTACCTAGAAATCATTACAGCAAGTTAATCATATGAATCGACTGTATTCTGGCAATGGGAGTGAATTGGTGTGGACATTAAGTCCGTATCTCCACGGGGAATGAATATGTTCCGCCTGATCCAGCTAAATAAATTTAAACAGCAAAGGCCAAAGTCCTTGGGAGAAGTCAGACATGTGGAGTTGAATGGGCAATATGATGATCAAGCTTATAATGAGGTGGGGTTGTACATTTTGAAAATAGCGACACACTTTCCCATTTGTCGTCTACTTCAGCAGAATCACACTTTAGAAAGGTTGGGAAATGTCAAATGTCAAATCTCATCAAACTGAAATGTGGCCACAATTATGAAAATAAAATTTCACCTCAACTCTTTCACAAACAAATTCGATTGAAAGTATTGCTAATCAACTTTTAAAGCTTAAATAATGTAACTTGTCTATGGGAAATGTAAATTGAAATTGGATGAAATGAAAAAGATGGTATAGCCAAATTGACGCTGGGAAAGCAGATTCTTGAACCTGTTTTTTAAGCCGACGTAATTTTAGCATAGGTAGCTTAACGTTTTTAGCTTTATCAAATCGTTCCTAACCAGTTCCAGGATTTCCTTTATGAAGATGATTATTGCTGATAGCGCTTCATGCTTTGATAATTATAAAATTGGTGTAAATTTGCAAAGGATTTCCTTTTATGACTTCCCACAAACCGCTCATTTCATAAATTGCTTCCCGTTAAGGAGGACAAACAGGCATAAATCAGTTTCTCTTTTTCATTTTACCAGGCCTGTATAAAACCATCAAAGAAAATGGAATGGAATATGACTGCTGTACAGTTTCAGTTTTAGTGGGGTCTTCTAATTATGTTATTGTTCCATCGTGGAAAACGAAAACAAGTTTTGTATACAGCAAAAAAAAAAAAAAAAATACATGCTTAAAATCCTTGCATTTTATATTCTTTTAACTTCAACCCATTTATCCATGCCGCGTGCGATACGATACGGAAGACGTGGAATGGAAATCAGAGATTGAACAATGGAAGCGCAAGTTTTTCTTCATGGATAACAGCATTTCACTCCATGCCATGCCGGCACATTTTTTTTTTGTGGAACCACCTTGAGCACACCTTTTCTAGCCATGTGGAGTACCAAGTTATTTCCCCTTCTTGTTCTTCTGGAACTGCGGAAACGCCTCAGGGGAGCGTAAACACTGTTTTCTTATCGCTTCTCCCAAATTGTCATTCTTTCTCCGTCGTCAGGATTCTTTGGGAATGTTTGCCAAGGGAGTGATTTTGATGGAAAAGGTTGTAGCTTCAGCACCCCTTCTTTCTTTTTATAAGGAATACTTTTACTTGGTAATTCACTCACATCTACTCCTTCTACTTTCCAAAGATGCTATGTGTGCATGAGCGTACATGTTCACCTATTACCCTATCCTTATTCACATTTCGCATTCCTTGAAACTCACAAGCAAAAGGAGGAAATTGTTTGATTAAGGTAATTTCTTTTGTCTCAATGTTGCTATATCGGGTTTGATGAGCTCTGTCAAATTACTAAATGACATTACACAAGAACATTCGTACTTTGCTTAGCTCTGCCCTGGTCGATAATATTCAATAGTGTAAATATGAAATGATATCGTAATAATATAAAATTCGAAATATAGGTCATTTACTTGCGTCTCATTTTTTATAAGTTCGCCACGTGGTAAACAGCTATCTGGCTACGATACCACATGAAATAACTCTACTGCTGCTGGAGAACGGATTTGCATGATAAGGTTTCATTCATATGAATACAGTATCCCGTTCGTAAAAAAATGGAAATTGTTTGGACAGCAAATGAAAAAGCTAAGTAATTACTTTCAAGAAGAATATCTATTTTCCCTCATAAAATCTTGAATGGAAGCAATGATTTGATTAAGGAAGACCTATACAACCGCATATTTCTATGAAAATTCAGCGGATTCAGCGACTGCATTGCATAATATATGCTCATTTGGCATCTTCGCAAATTGTTGAAATGTGAGTTCCACCTATTCATCAACTTAATATGGTTGCGTATTCTGAGTCGAGCCAAGAATAAAAACCAAAGCTTACAACTCTGCGTCCTTCTTTCCGATAAGATAATATAACAAAGTAGTATCTTGAAAAAGGAGGAAGCAGATTTGCAGAATAGAAAAATATAAAAGTGATTTTGTTCAAACCAACCTGCTTCCATTCGCTACTGCTGTGGGATGACGAGTAGAGTTCTGAAAGTTGTATCACCCTCCCATCCGCATCCATGGTTTCTAGGACGGGTGGGCGCAGAATTGAAATGTACTGAAGAGGACAAGATACACGTGTAAAACAAAGTCATTAAAAAGTTTTTCATGCCAACTAATTGTGGGAGACGAACTTCTCACCTTGTGTCGATCAATGTCGGAAATGAGTCGAAGATCTGTGGTTTCTGAAATGCCACCATGCACAACGAGAACTCGATTGTCTATTATAGTTCCAAGGGGTAGGTTCCTGTATACGTTGTCTATAAGGTTCAGCAGTCGTCCAGAGAATACCTTCAAAACAGTAGTTGCAATATCATAATCAATTCACTTCACCTTATTAAACGACCTGACTAACAATAAGAAGAGAAAAGGGGTTATTTTTTAAATCCTGCAAAATGCTTCGCATGAATAATATCCTACTGGGAAATAATTTTTCAAGTTTTTAATGGACTACAAGAATGTTTTATGTCAACAACAGATTCTGTGCCTCCCTGGAGGAAACGCCACAATTAAATTAGAACAAAGTGGAGGAGGTTGTTATCTAAGTTTGAGCTTATGAGATGGTGATGGGTGGAAGTAGTAGATGGGGAGATCCACATTGTGTTTCTTTATTTGGCTGCAAGCTGTTTTCATTTTTAAATATACCCCATCGAAATACCAAAGTTGAGCCAACGCATCATCATTATCTATTCCTAAGTATTAGTGAGCCTAACATTTTTACTTACATGGATTTTCAGTGCTCATAGGAATAATGATGCTTGGAAATTACGGAAACAATGTTGCGATCTGAATGAAAATGAATAGAAGGCGAAAGTTGAACTGACGAAAAGGATTTTCAAATTCTCCCATGGATACCTAACGCATTAGCCAAACACGCGCATCAGAGTGTGAAAACTCTTGGCCTCTGAACACTTTTAGGAATAGAAAAGGAAGCTAAATATCATATTATTCAAGGTTTAAAGAAGTAGCTATGGCTATAGGTGATAGGAATATAGGAGAACACTAATTCGATTAGGTGTATCTTTTAAAAGCATCAAAATTCCTTGCATCACTGACTCCCTACTTGACTCATTCAACTTTGATTAGGATCATTTCCCTAAGAAACTGACTGAGTGGCAAAATGTGTAGTACATAATCACAACACAAAGTAAAGGTTGCGTAGCAGGGTTTACAATTAGTGACACTGTATAAATAACTTTGGCAACATCACTTTTCATAATTCCTCGTGGCAGCAAACGCGATAAGACTGAGTTACGATGCAAGTAGAAACAAATCAATTTGCGCCATTCCTTCATGTTTCGCGACTGCACAAAAAAAGGTGAAGAAAATGGTGCCATTTCCAGGTAGGAAAACAAAATGCGACGGTGTAATAGTGTAATAGTATAATGCTCACAAGCGGATGAAATAAGAAGAAAAAAGGAAATTCTTTTCCAAGTTTTTTATCTTTAAACTTCTCATTTAGAGCACTTTTGTGGGTTGTCATTGTCAAGCGTGGTGACGAAGCGCAAATTGCAATTCCGTCTAGGTATTTTTCTATGTATCTTGAAAGAATTTCAAGGCATTCCCAAAGGTTTCATTATTCCCATTTTCTACCAACATTATAGCAATTTCATTCACCGTTTTAGTAATTTAATGTTAGGCTTGAAGGTTGGTAGATGACAATACAAGACTCTCCAGTCCCATTCTTGATGCATTAGCTAAGCTTCTCCGTGTATATGTCATGTTCCTTAAATAATCTTGTGGGAATTTCTCACTCCCTGTTCCACCTGGAACGAACGCCTTTTCTGTCTTTCACTACCAAATGAGGATAATTTTCTAGATTTAAAAAAAAACCCGTATCCCTACGTTTCAAAAATATTACTGTGATGAATCATAAATAATTTTGTTTGCTAATCATATTTCTAATAAATTAGGGAAAAGATCACTTGCACGAAAAATTCTTTTAAAACTTTCTAAATATGTTTAGATCGAAAAAATTTTCATCTAAGTTAAAAAAAACACTTGTGCCACTTGTGGGATAAGTATCAGGAGGATTGGCTTAATTGAGAGTGAAAGAAAAAGGAAACTCTTACCTTGTACTTCAGTCGCACTTCCCGGATGAAGCCGTACCTAATGCGGGTTAGAAGCGGATGAAATAATAATTGAGGAAATGACTATGTCAAACGGTATTTTTATTGGAGAAAAATGGGTTATAATTTGAACCTCATGTTCATCACTTGATCCTCATGATTCCCTCGGTTCAAGTAAACCGACTCAGGGGAAAGGAGGAAACAAGCGAGTAGGACCAGCAGAATTTCAATGCTCCTCTTTCCACGATCCACATAATCTCCATTGAATACATACGGATTCTCCTGGGATGGTAGACCATTCTGAAATTTAAAAATTATACTTTCTGAGGTTTTTCTTCTACGACAACTACTTGCATGCGTAACCAACATTAAGCGCATTTTTATTTGAAATTCACGAGCAAAGGAATAACTTTGCAATCAAGCAAGCCGCCCACACACTTTCCGGCTTGAGAATTGCCTCTAAAAAACCGCTACTCAAATGAGTGTTTGAAAGAGTGGTAGTGTTAGATGCTAGTGTTGCGATTCGGATAAATTAAAGTTATCGCCAAACTCCTGTGATCCTCAACAAAACCGCGATTTTCATTAAAACAAATTAAATACATGCTCAAAAGTGGATACATCGAGAAATCTGTGAATTAAGCTTTATTCCTTGCCTTTTCCTTGCATTATTAAAACGAACAAGATAGAATCCATCATCGTCAATTTCATTAGAAATACGAAATTCCGATGGTAGCTTAGCTTATCCCACAGACTTTGGAAATCAAACGGTGAAAGTAATCGGTAGAAGAGTGAGGGATAGAACGGGATTTTACAAAAAAGAAAACCAAACAACAATAACAACAACAACCAGAACGTCAAACGAATTGCAGCGGAATTCTCCTTGTGCCAAGTCAACCACGAATCATTTGCCTTCAATAACGATAAACAATTTACCCTAACGAATTTCGACATGAAAAAAATAAACAAGATAAGCCAATTTCTATTCATCAACCTATTGAACATTAAATACACAATTTCCTATTTTGAATACCAAGTGGGGAAAAATTTGGAATAAAAAAATTGTGGCCAAAATGTACATGACTTTACATTTGATTTAAAGTGTGATGACAAGACCAGCCGAGTACCGAATGAATGAGCAGTAAATAAGGCGTGAAACGAAGAAAACAGGAATTCGTCGAATTTCATCCTTTGTAAATGCCAAAAGCCTGTTTATATCTCTTGCCCCCTCCTACATCACATTATTAAAGTCAGCACGTCCGTTGTACGATATAGCAGCGCAGCTAGCATGCATTGTTCAGTGTATACTTTAGAGCTTTACAGTTTTTCTCTATTATCCCTAGAAAATAAATTTCAATGACAGAAGACATCAAGCAAAAGATCAACTTTTGCATTTCTATTCCGTAGGAAAACCATTTTCTTTTTAGTTACAATTTATAGAGACTGTTAACGGCACCGTTGTCCCGTCGCGGTGCGTGCACCTCCTTAAAAGAAAGCGGCGAGATCACAGGAAAATAGGGAGAAAGTTTAGTTCACACGTTAAAGGAAAGCGACATGAATGAAAAGATGGTATCCCGTCCTGTAGGGTTCAAAAGAGCATATTTTTTCTGCTCCCCTGGAGACTCCTCCTTAAGTACGTAGGTGTCTTCACGTGAACTTGGTCCCATTCGAAAGAATCTAACAAGCTCTTTAAAAGTTACCTAGTTTTAGTTTTATTTGCATCGCATCCGACAAGAACAAGCTCGGCAACCATGCAAATCGATAAGAAGTTTTTTTTCCGTTCATACATAAATTTGTCAGAAATATTTATTTTGCAATGCATTTGCCCGCAATCCTTTTAAATGCATACATCAGTAGTTATAATATATTCGTACCGTAATGACAGAAGGACACAGGACAATAAGTTTGAACGTCCTGAGATTTAAGATGGCAGTAATAACGCCATATAAACTGCGTTCTATGACATATTTTTGTTTAGAATATTAAATGATTTTCTGAATTTTGCAGCGTAAAACTTTATTTTTCATTGAAAAGGCCCCATAAATAAGTTTTGGATGTGACAGCTTGATGGGCCAATCCCATTGATACAAAGTAAATTGCTTCAGGTCAGTAA
Organism: Seira musarum; assembly: GCA_027743895.1. Classification (NCBI taxonomy): domain Eukaryota; kingdom Metazoa; phylum Arthropoda; class Collembola; order Entomobryomorpha; family Entomobryidae; genus Seira; species Seira musarum. Next base: position 9,088 of record JAHZMX010004345.1, read on the forward strand.
ACTATGCAAAAACACGTCAATCAATAAACAATTTATGATGTATCTTGCTTGGAAGAAGTGCAGATGGATCATCAACTATTAAAGATTGTCATCAAGTAACTAAATTTAAAAACTCCAATTATTTTTAAAAAGGTAAGCCCCTGTCTGACATTTCGGAAAATGTCACCATTGCAAAAATTTATCTTGCTGCTAGTTTCATGTATGAAAAACAAAATAAATTGAAAATTATATGGTGCGTCCTACAAAATATAAATCCGCTCACGTATGTTTCTTTTTCGCTCCCGTCAACAACTTTGGTTGATTGACATTTCATTTAATGAGTAAAAATTGGTGGTGCCTGAAAAGACCGGTAAAAATAAAACAAACTGAAGTGGTTCTGTTAAGTGCTCCATCTCCGAAAAAAATATGGATGTCAATGTCAGGTCATATCGAATGTTGACGACGGTGATGAAGATGAAATGTCAGGCTACGGAGAAAATTCGAAAGGCGTTCTGTCTAAAGATGGCCTTGTTTTACTTCCAATATTGAGTTTTTAAGATTGATGAAATATATTTGCAAAAAAATTAGAAATATAATGACTCATCATCTCCTGTAGTAATTGAGCAGAAAAAAGAGTAATTTTTATCTCAATTTTCACGATGACATGCTCTAGCGTTAATCATAACAAGGAAAACGAGTTCCATCGTTCCATCACTAATTGAACAAGGTTCTATTATGAAGGGTACTAGAGTTTGGGAGAACTATTAATTTTGTTTCATTACATTTCGCGTTTTGTGAAAATATGATCAAATTAAGGATCGCGCAACAGTAGTCACGTATTGGTGCCAACACAACAATCAGCTTCACCCGTGCTAATATCGTAATAAGCACTTTGTGCTGATAAAAGCATACAAGAAAATTAGTATTCATTGAATGTTTCCCACTCCATGGCCATGGCCCCATGGCTTCCCTCCATAATAACGCTCACTTTTAATTTTCATGGCATGGAAATTAATTATATTTTGAAAGAATGATTACTTAATGGAAGCACACCACACGCTAATCTAATTTTGACGATGGTAATAATGGATTAATAACGAAGATCGCAGTTGCGCAAGAAGTATTCGCGTGGAAATGGAAGAAACCAAAAGAAAACTGAGAAAACCATTGCAATAAGAGCTTGATTTTTAACACTCGGCACAAGTTCCGCTTTCACTTTGCCCAGAACAAATATGGCTAACGAAAGACATACATGTGGCTGATGATTGTGATTAGCCTTTGCATTAAGATTCTCAGAATTTTCTCTCGTCTTACCTTGTAAAATATGACAAGAAGGTCGTCCAACTTTCCGTGTAGATCCCCACAAATCGTTATTTGCTTGGAGAGTGAGGTTGACGGATGATGGAAATTGGGTAGAGCTTTCAGATTAGCTGCGGCTGCTTTCAGAATTTGTGCGACGTACTTAATATGAAGTACCTGTACAAGAATAAAGATAAGAGTGTTTTGCTATAAGCCAATTGTATTTCAAACATATTCCCAGAAGTATGTAGAAATTGTGCGGTAATGTAAAAACGTTTTTGAGCCACATTAAGAAGGCTTCATCAAAGTTATGGGCTGAAAGGTAAACGACGGAGGGAGGTGGTTCAGTGTAAAGGATTTTGGTAGAAAATCTATATTTTGGCCTCTGAACTTCATAAAAAAATTATGTAGACAGGTCACAAAAATGATTCACCTCATCTCATATTATTATGATGGTTGCATGTGGCATGGCATGATGATGATGGGGCATAGTGCGCCATAAAGAATAAAGAGGACAACATGAGGCGAACTATATTATCTAAAGAGATTCCATTAGTGTCATGCAAAAAAAAGCTTTGAATTGCAAACTAGTTGTTTGGGTTGGGTGGGATGGAACTTTGATGGTGATGGGGTTGCCAAAAGCAAAACACATTTTTTTTACTTGATGTACTTTGCCTGCATAATAATAACGAGAGAATAATGTTGTGATACAATACACTTTAAAATTTATACGGGAGGAGAACCCAACAACTGCTTAGGGTTTCGGCTTTTACTCCACACCACAGCTAGTCGCTCCTGTTTTCATATTGAAGCTGAAAGTGGAAATAAAAAAGTTTGACGGAACGACATCATAACCATCATGATCATGATGATGATGAGGTCGAGAACTATCAAAAAAGACTTGCATGATATCTTATTATTGTTGGTAAGGAGGAGGATGAAAATGGAAAGGAGGAAAAGTAAAACTTCTTTTTCGCCAATGTTGCTAAGCGTGAAAATGTTGTTTAAGGAGAAAGTCAAGCGGAAAAAATCTCTTGTTGCCAAGAAGAGAGCTCACAACTACAATAAAGAATCGGCGAAAAATAATGTGGACCATTCCCCCGTGTGTACATAAAATTATAAGCTTGCGCACCCACTTTATTTACAACCAGTCAACAGAAAGAACAGCTATTTTCCTGCGTAATTCTTTTTCCATGATAGTAAGTGTATTCGCGGAACTGAAATTGCTGCCTTTTTAAGTAGAATAAATGCGTCCGCATTAAGCAAAATGACAGACCATTTAGAATAGCTGTACATTCATGGTTCTTTTTTTGCTCGTAGCGCAATAGTGCTCATATTTACACCTTGTTTACTTCCACTCTCCCTGCTGGTTTAAATAAATTCGCGTAGAACTCTCCTGGCATTTATTTAAACTTTTGGATGTTTAACGATTAGAAGCATTCGGTAAGATCAGTCTTTCAAAGCACAAGAATTACCCTAAGGCAAAATTAGATTCTAAGTGGAATAGAAATTATCAAAAAAAGTATTACCTATATCCAGCTTTTGTAAAAAGCTTGAAATAAGCTGCAATTTAAGAGAATTCCATTATGGAGACAAAATGAAAAGGTCAACCACTCTCGAAGAGTCGTATGGGCTGGGGTCTTTTAATGAGATACTTGAGAGGAGGAAGAGTCTTTTGATTTCATTCTGCCTTTCACATTTCCAAGTTTTGTTACATACGCATATCTACTTTCATTAGATGCATAACGACCACTCTAATTTATTTTTTTCCGCTTTCTCACAATTACACATTGTTTTCAAAACAGAGGTTGAGCCATTCCCTTAGATAAAAGGGTGTAATGAAAGAACCCATGGTGACAGGGCGAAGGTGACGCTCGAAAACGAAGGCACACCTGACTACTAATCGTCTTGCTTGCTTGACTAGGAACACTGTTATCATTGATATGACGCTGAGATTATGGCGTGGGGAAACGGATTACATTTAACGAGTTTCTCAGAAGTCTCGACATGAGACTTTTTATATTCCTCTATTAAAATTTAATTGTGTTTCTCTTCATTCAAATTCAAAATAAATGGGTTTTGAAGCAGAAGGAAACAATGGATTAGATTGGTGTCTGTACGCGGTATACAGAGCCTGTGTGGAAATAGAGTTGAGATTAAAACGTGAAAGAAACGCGTTACTGAACAAAAGAAATCAAGCGTAAATTCGTTGTATTTCTCGTCTTTTTTTGGCTGAAATGACATTGGTTGGTGTAGGTGTAACTCACTTTTGCTGTTGTAGGTGGATTGATGTGGTACGGTTTGTGGACTACGCTCCTCTTCGCTGAACCATTGTAGTTAGCCCTATTGTTCTTATTACACTTTGGTGACGTGAACAGAGTTTTCAATGTTGCATAATCAAGTCAATTGGCACCCGGGAAATCGGGGGATACGCAAATATTTCTACTTAAGTTGAGGTTTCTTCCGCAAAGAAATTCAAGGGCTTTTGGGTTTCACGTAGTCTATAGGTTAGCCGATATTTTTTCCTGTTGCTATGCAGACATACATAATTGACTCTGCCTTTATTAGTACTGCTCGGGTAGATTAATACCAATACTACTATGTAGATCATTGCAAAATGAACCTTTAAAAGGATTTGTGTATTCCCTCTGCTAACGAAGAAACACGTCAATAATAAAAGGCAAAGTGAAATGGGAAATGCAATTGAAAAGATATGCCTTTAGGGCGGGTACAATTACCGATAAGGAAGCTTTCACTTAATCATGCTGAGAAGGGAAACTGCTATTTTATGCATGCAACCTAACCTAATCCAATATAGTGAGATACAACACGGGGGCTTTCCGTCCGTTTAATCATCATCATCATCGGTGAAATGGGGAAGTAATAGACTACACATGGAGCACCACAATAGATTAATTTTCTGCAATGTATCATCATCATTATCTTCAGGCCATCGTCCAAAACACGTATAGCCTTACATGGAAAAGTGAGTCTAGTGGGATGAAGGCGTTGCCATAATGATATTTTCCGTTGGACTCTCTCCCTTTCCCTTATCAAACTAAACGTGAAAGTGAATCTAATGGAAAGGGACAAAAGAACTATTGTTCGTTCTCTCGTGTATGGAAGAATCATTCAAAATTTTTGGAATTAAGTATGAAGCATGAGAAAATGTAATGATGAGAACAAGCCACCCACAACCGTCATCATCATCATCATCATTTTCCATCCTAATTCATCACATTTTTTCCCAAATCCTCCCATCATTTGCCATTTCATTCATTTCGTGATGATGAAAAATGCCTCCCTTTTACTCAACAGAGTTTCATTAGCTAACTGAAATTCGAATAATTCAATTGGAGGATATTTTTTAAATGAAAGTTGTTGTAGTAAACCTACATTATAAGTTGTTTAGCAAGTTATACTTCTCTGCAGGTACTTTACTTACTTATATATTTAGCTCTAGTTCTACAAAGTTCTACAAAGTTCTACAAAGTTCTACAAAAAAAACTTCCCTGACATTTTCATGAATGTCTACTGAATCATTTCGCTTTTGTTCACTTGACTTGCCATTGTTTTTGCATGACACAAAGCCGTCTTCGGAGAACATTTAGCGCTTCCCCTTTCCTAGGATGACGAATAAGCCCGTATCAATGGGATGAATCCTTTGTCATTTTTCTCTTCCTGTGTGCGTCTCTGTGTGTGTCCCTTATTCTTATTCGTCAGAAGAAGGCCTAATTTATAGACGAAACGGAGAAAAGTTCCTTTTAACTCACGAGAAGACTTATACTAAGGAAGGCCCTTGTTGGCTCTTAATTCGCTATTTTTACATAAACTTTTAAGTAATTTTTAGATTTTGATGCTAAACAAGTTTTTATAAAATATCGTTAAAAACTTTTTATCGCTCAAGTTAATAATGAAGAAGGCAAGAGTTTCTCTAATTTTCATGAACACATTCCTCGTGCAGCCCTGCAGCAGGGGGAGGACAAGTGTAAGTGAGAAAGAGAGAGAAAGGGGGAACGAAGAGGAAACAGGAACAGAGATGACGAGTGTATAGGTTTATTTCCTTAACTTAAAAGGAACTTTTTGTTTTGTCGGGTCTTCAACGGAAATAAAAACTTTTCCATTTTCCTCTTTCACATTCTGTAAATAGGTAGCCCGAAATGAGAATTCGGATAGGATTTTTTATTCATACGAAAATAAAGAATCTTAAGGGCACGCTTGTGCAAACGACAGTGAAAATGATGAAGGATGGTGCGAAGTCTGCTATGATAGGCTTAACTTGCAGAAATTTCAAAAATGAAAACAACGTTCTCGCCTACCGGTTGAATTGCTACATAAAGCAGAAAGGGAAATATAGAAAGTGATGAAGCTAATACGAAAGTGAGAGAGCATCATCATCATAAGAAGGGAAAGATCGATGGGATGAAAGCGAGAAAGAGAGAAAAAGCGGACGCATTACTCCAAAGATAAAAATTAATAACAAAAAAAATTTGTCGTTTTGGAACTCATCATTATTCATGGCAAGTGGGAAGAGTTCTAAAGGTGAGAAAAAAGCTCTTTTTGCATTTGAGTGGAAATTCGTTGTCGGAGAATATCCTAAGTAGAGTTTAAAAGCTCTTATATAAATTGAAATAGCGCTAATGCAAAAGTAATAAGAGAGAAATGACACAATAAGGAGTGAAAATTTTGTTTCACTTAAGTGGATTGTACTTAGATGCACAAAAGAGAAATATTCAGCTTATTTCTCAACAAGAGAGTCTGAAGTTGCGTTATTATTACACCTTCAATCCCTGCATTTTTCTGCAAAGATTGTAAAGTAAACAGAATGTATGGAATCATAAAAGAACTCAAGAAGCTTCTTCTCCAGACAGAGTAAGTCAGAACAGAACTGAACTGAATTCAAGGGAAAGGACTATAAGAGGAAGAATATTGACTGAGGTTTTCCCATTTCCTCGGCGGAAAAAAAAGGTCTATCATTCTCATCGCCTAAGTACTTGAGAGTGAAATATACGTTTAGTTTACCTGTTTCTTTTTGAATCCATCAATCAATTCCTGTAGATTCTGAAGTGTCATTGGTAGTTTAACGTGCGGCCCTTTGTAGTCGTTTTCAACGTTCACATCTTCCAGATCAATGCATGCTCCGTTGCCTTGAAAGAGTTTGCGCTTCCTTAATTTGACACGGCTCCCGGCTCGGGATGCGGTTGATGAGGTTTCCCCTCCTGAAATAGACAATTTATTATTTATCAACTAGAAATTCATCTTCGTGTCCCATGTACAAATGCAAGTTCTACTACCCACCCTTCGCAAAAGTTAGATGGACTATGTGGTTTAATTGGCTTGTTTAATTTAATCATTATCATTTACACGAAGGGATTTGCCTTCTAAAAGTCGTCAGCAACAATTGTCAAACGCATGGAAAAACATTTTCGTCATGTGCATGGTTACATTAATTGTCTATGTCGCTTGAGAGTAAAATAAACAATTGTCGTAAGCCATGAACCATGTACATATTATTTTTTACTGCCACTGCTACTACTACTACCACTACAAGAAAGTACGAATGCTGGAGAATGACAAAACATGAAATTTGGCAACTTGGCTCAACTCCTCGAAGCTGTTTATCAAACTTTCCTAGCTTGTGTGACTACTCACACTTTTCGTTGTTCTCCCACGATAGCATTTTGTTCCGAACCGAAGGTGGAATGTAGTTTATGTATTTCTGTATGTAGCCTCCCACTTCCCACTAAGGTACAACTTTTAAAGACAAAGTGAAAATGGCCTTTTCTCCCTTTTTTTCCCTTCGTCAGACTTTCTCCTTGTTTCCGCAGAATCTTCAAGTTTACACTGTGTTGTGTTACTCTTACCACTTTGTACTTGGAAGTTAAAATGAAGTTGAAATGAAAGCAAATAAAAAGTCTTATTGAGCTATTTTCTTTCACTTGTTGTCATATTTTCGTCGACTTGTGCAAAGTATAAAAATTAAATAATGCTGAGAAGAGACATGGAAAATGGATGTAAGCTTTTTTTTTATCAAAGATCTATTTTCTCAAAGATGAAGCTATTGAAGAAAAGTGAGAGAATGTTAGATACTTTAAGTGGATGGGTGGCAGTGGCAGCGATTCTCAAAACTTCGGCGTTGGCGATGGTTACAAAGAAAGAGAGACAGTTATACCTCTCCAGTGCAATATACTCTTCCATGTTCTTTCAATCCAATCAATCAATACTTGAAAGCATCCACAAATTCACGGTATCCATCTTGCTTAGTCCCTTTTTTCTTCTCTTCTTGACCGTATAAAATATTGAGTCGTGTCCTTATCCATACCATCCCTATCCTATATGCTCCGTCCCACCTACGCGGTATCCCTAAAATACGCGGTTAACTCTGGTAATGTCATCGTTAACCAAAAATAGTCATCGCAAATAATGTTAACCGGTGGAAAATTGATGGGAAGCGTAGAAATGGATAGCCAGTCTTCCCTTTAGGCTCCAATAAGGAACAGAGTACATAATATCATCTGAGTCGATGCAGATAGAAGATAAAACGAGGTGAGGAGACCGAAGGTAAAAGAAAAAAGTACTTTGACCTTTCCAAATCTACCCAAGGGCGTCATTTCAACGAATATTCCAAATATGTGGCCGTGGTATATATGTCACTTGTGTATCAAATAACAATCATTACATTATTTCCGCGAAACATGAAAAACGTTTCTTTTCTTCGAAGATGGCAGGAATGAATTGTCTGTTAATTGCTTTCACATTTCTCTTGTGCTCATCGTCGTCTGCCATGTAGGAAAACCACATACTTCGAAACTCTCAACTATAATCATCCAAATTATTACAGTGTATATCTTAGAGAGTCTTTCTTTCGAAGTCAAGGATACGGGAACCAGTTCACAAATGGACTTGTTTGTGTGATGCAACAGTTCTCCATCAGAGGTATATGTTTCGTCTCGAGATAAATTTAAAGAACTGGAAAATCAGAAATGTCCAATCATAGTAGCTACCTATTCAATCACATATGGTCCTCGACAATGAAAAAAGCGAGAGATTTTGATAGAGCCACAAGAAGGAGTTTGCTTGGAGATCCCACGTCTCTTCATTAATTTATCAAGGGGTAAACAGAAGGAAAAGGGGCAGAAATGAGACGACGGAGGAATTTGACATTAGGTGCACCAGTTTTCTATAAGGACGCAAGCTCACGTATAAATAAGGAAAGTTTTGGAGTAGTATGGTTGGTTGGTACTTTGTACCTTCATCTCTGGATTTTCCTTGGACTTAAACACAAATCTAAAATGTCATGTTGGTTTTGGAAACGGCTGTGCACTCGACTAGAGATGATTGGAACGTTCATCTAAAACAGGGATTTTTTTTCAAAGAATCTCGAGAAAAGGAAGAATTATTACAGTTTACGACTTCGTAATAGTATACGTCATATAAATGTGGTAAAAGCAATCCAAATATCCAATACGTTCGCTCATCGTTTCTTTCATGCGATCGCATCGAAAGTATGCGGGTAGATATAGTTTGGCGTAATAAAAAGAGTCTTTTTTATCATCTTGAATACTCGCTCTGCCAGAAAATAGATATTGCATGGATGGCTAAATTTACCAAAATCATCATTATCATGATTCGCATCACATTGCTCATCATCATTTTCATCATCAATCCCAACAAAAAATATTGGGAGAAACAAAACGCTTATGTGATTTACGCTTGTAACGTGATTCTGGATAAAAGATGAGGAATAAATACTTGAGCCTGACTGAAAGTATTATAGGAAGGACCAAGTTCATTTTAAGTGGTAGTAGTAGTGGTAGTATGATACGTTCTGGAATTCCAAGATTTTTTGTCCAAGAATTCCACTCCCTCCTATAACGTAACCTATTACTTTATTCTGTGAGGGAAACGTTGAGGGAACATAAAAGCGTGTGGTGTGGTTATGTTTGGATTTTTTTTATTTCTTTCTGATTGTTGGCTGCATAGTAGACCTTTAAAAATAGATGAAGATCTTTCTATTCATCATACGCCTATCACAACTTGAAATTTTCACGAACTAATTTTGATTTGTGTGATACACCTAATTCCCAGCTCAGAAAGAAGTGATAACTTGGTTTGAGGAATGATCACGTCTACTTCCCACACATTTAATATGTATTATTTCACTCACACTATATAGTTTAGTTCTAACGAATCGTTTCTTTAATATTTATAAATTGAATAAAATCGATACTGTTCGATACGGTACTTGAGAAGAAAAAAAATTGAGCTGTGAAAAGCCTCACGTACATACCTGAGGAGACTGAGTCAATAGATCCAGTTTCGGCTCCATCCTTTGATCCAGCTTCAAGGCCTGGCTTCTGTGGCATGTGCGTCAGTAGTGCGTTGAAAAAGTTGTATAACTGTAGTCATAAAAAGTTGGATACAGTGAAGCAACCCTTTGGATTTTTTTTATATTTTAAAGTTCCACGAAAAATAGTATTAGCCATTGATGTGAACATAAGTAGATAGATAAAGAAGACAAAGTTAGGGAGAGAAAAAAATGTGATGAAATGAAGCCGGAGAACAAACGAGAAGTTAGTGGAATAAAAGAAAAAAGAAAAACTACTTACTTTCATCTGATCCTGTTCCCCAGCGTACTCGATAGTCTGGAAAATGTTCCAGGTGTATCGGCGACGAATCTCCATTCGGGCTAGGTACTGACGATACCATCTTTGAATTAAGATGGCTGCCTTCAGAGCTGAATGAAATTCCATTTTAATATTAATTTTAGGCCACAATCACTAAAATATGAATAAACTCAGGAACAAAGCAGCAAGATAAACAGAATGAAATTGTTTACAACTACATACTTCTTCGTTACAACCAGCATAAGAAAGCAGCTTACGAGACAATTGCAATATCGGAATGAAGAAAATAAAAAAATAAATGAATGTGTTGGAAATGGCGAAGTTAAAAACAAATATTTAGAGGAACATTTAAGAAACGACGCTACTACAAGTGTTCATTTTTAAAAGAATCCGATGATATTGCCAATATCAACAAAAAATATCAAGGGGCAGAAGTGGTTAAGACAAAAGAGAAATTAAAAGCGTTGACTCCCAGGCTAATTCTGGGTCATTTGTCGTTTTCATGAAAATTCATGGGATCGATTTTCCTTTTCTTCAAATTAGTAGAAACGAGTCTAATTGGGGGAAAGAGAGACAAGATGATTGTGAATGTCAGCGTTGTCCCACTTCTCATAGTTTCCCAAGTGGTGTATGAAAAAAAAACTAAGAGAAAAAGTAAAAGGCATCTTGAAACGTGACAATCAATGCCGAAAACGATTGATTCAAGCACGCGAGGAATGAAAATGAAGTAGAGGCTAAGTAGTTTGTCGTCTTTCTCAAGTGGCCCAAACACAAAGGAGAAGAGAGAAATAGATAAGAAGTATGGTAAAACATCGCATCATCTCATGCATTTTTCATGGACAAGGGTTAGAATAGAGCCTTCAAAGAAGGAGCAAGTCGAATCTGTCACTTAAAAAGACTGTATATGGCAAGTTCTGTAGAAAAGTTAGAGTAGTTGTGATCGTGGTTACTGTGACATGATGCTTCCACCGAAGTTTGAGACGTTGAGGTTCCCTGTCATTCATTCATGTCCCATCCTGAAACAACATACTCAAGGGCCTCATAAACTATTCAAAAGTGAGACCTTTAAGGTTGTCTAAAATGAAGCCGCTACACTGCCTAATTGTAACCGCTTGTGAAATTTTGGGAAGTGGAAAGTTGGGACAAAGAAGCATTTATATTTTAGACAAATTCAATTTGACACCACATCTAATGCATTTGTAATTCCGTGTCTAGTCAACACGTATGTAAGCATACATGTGGCATCAACTCATTAATTCATGAAAATGAAGAATTCATTTTCAAGGAAGAATAAAGAAGAGTGGGGAAGTAAATATTAAACATAATTATATGGTCATAGTTTTCAAGTCTGGAGACAAATTTAAGTGATTTCCAAGGCACATGCTCTTTGAAGACTTACACTCGAACGAAATCTAATAAAAAATATGTATGGCAGTAGCAATTTTTTAAACCGTACGAAATGTTTTTGCTGACTGTGACTGTGAGTCTAGCTATAAATAATAAAGTCGTGATGCACGTAAGCAATTCACCTTTAATCTTACGCAAGCAAGATAGTTTTGGGTACTCCTTCAAAATGCGACGGTAGGAAGTATAGGAACAGTAGGAAGGAGTTGTGGATGTCACGGTTACCATTTTATTTAGAACGTGTGCTATCTGAAAATAACATCAGATTGTGTCACTTCGTCGTCACATTCGAATCTACCCCGCTGGGCTCTTCAGCTTATCACCTGAGATACGTGCTTTCCCCACTATACTTGGCAAATCCGATGATGACTTTCTTAGAAAACACGCAAAGCAAGCGATAGAAAAAGTTGCAAGGATGGTGCCACTCTCCATTCTTCCGCCCCAATGAAGCGGAAGGAACGGGTAAGAAAAAGGTAGAAAGCAGGAGCGTGATGCATCAATCCTTTTGTTTAAGACATTGCATCAGTGAAAAAATCGGAACACATGCTCTCAGCAATTGTCTGCTTCGCTGCCTTGTATCATTTGTCATTTTGATAGTAGCATGAATACACTTTCAAGAAAACGTTTTTTTTTTCTAGATAAATGGGATACTTTATTCATCATGTTATTCATAGTATGAAACAATGACCATAGACTATGAAGCTGAATGTGCGGGAGCACAGGGAATGAATGTTATGGGAAAATGATGGAACCTGGAGGAAGAAAAGAGCCTATTCTTATGAGTCTTCATCAGCTCTCTCACTCTCTCACAAAGCTGCATAAAAGGATTGTTATGTAGTATAATGCTCTTTCCCTCTCTTTTGTTGATTGTTCAGGTCGTGAAAAGTGTGAAGAACTGGAGGGAGTTGAGCTTCTTCCACCACTTGCCGAAGAAGCATAAAATAAAAAGCTTGATGGAATTAATCCTTTCTATCCGCCCAAAATATTTGTATTTAGCATTGCACCACATAAACGGAAATCCCATTTAGCTTGAACTCTTTGCAAAATCATCATGTGGACCGGGAACAGGTGAGCAGCGGAAAGTGTCTGTCCCTTGTTTTCTCTAGTGAAAGTATATTACAAGCAGTAAAAAAGTTTCTGGATGAAATCGATGAGAGAGATTTAACACGCGGTTGCGGTCGTTTCTTCCTTTCTCGCCTCTGTTACTTTACTACATCGTTATGTGCCTTAAATTCCCTCACATTTTGTATCATCTGCTTGGAGGAGGTAGGATTACTTACTCTGGGAAAAAAAGGAACTAACTGGTCGCCTCACAATCCTACTTCCATTCAACGGAATATGGACATTTCTCTCTCCTTTTTATATCATCAGGGTATAACATCTCATCTCTACGTATGAAGGAAATCAAAATAGGACTTCAAGGGCTTCTAGAGACACTGTGAAAAAATGAGCTTCTGAGCGATGGTATGGAACTAATATGGAAATGCAGTTAATACTTAAAACTTAAAATCCACTTTTCTGTCGATTTAATATTTTCTGGGAAAAAGCAGAACTGCCAAAGATTACTACTAGGTACGTCTATGGATACATGATGGAAAGCGTTTGACGAGGGGGAAAAAGGAAATGTCAAATAACTTCCATCAGGGTAGCACATGCATTGCTCCTACAGTCCTACCTTCAGGCTCGTAAAAACTTTTATTTCAGCCAGAAAGTGGCCAGGATATGAGGAAACTTCGAGAGGAGGAAAAAAATAAACTTGTACAAGGAGTCTAGAAGAAAAAAAAATTAGAAGGGGTATTGCATCAGATAACAACAGAAATGAGATGATATGACAAGAATTTTAGTGGAAATGAAAGAATCCATGTGTGCATGTAAAAACAGTTGGTTAGATAATCGTATGCATGCCTTTGCATGCATCCCAATCAAGTCTTTGTGTCAGTGCAAGCCAACCTAAGGAAAGGAAGGAAAGAGTTTAATAAAGTATGGCGGAAGCATGGATTTCCAAGAAAAAAAAAATTTGCCGACACGCACATGAGCCACAGTAAAACGAATGTCGTAGATGTGATATGCCTCGCGAAATAGGGACCAAACATTATGTATATTTCGTGAGAAGCGATAAAGACACGACGATATATAGAGACCAGACTGGACTTAAGAATTCCAACTTGAGTACAGATTTGCATATGACATTTGTGCACGCTACATAATTGCATTTCTTCTCCTTCTCTCTCACCTGTGCCGAGAAAAAGCAGATGCACATGTGCGCTCTTGTTGACTTTCTCGAGAAAAAAAAACAGGAAAAAACTTTGTATGAATTTTGAACGATACGGAAGACATGCTTTTACTATTTTTTTAAAATCTTCCATGAATGGTAATAAAGAATGTAGATTCGCAATATATGAAAAACGTAAAAACGAAAAGTAAAGAGCGTACGCCTTTCAGTTTATTTGTCAATTTTAATGTTGAATTCTGTTTTCTTTAAAAAGAGAAAGACATTCCCAATCCTGAAGTAGTAGTTATACATATTTGATTTCTTGAACTTCCGTAAAAAGAAATGTTTAAGTACAAAGCGAAGTCATTTCATTTATGCAGCGATGCTTATACATTTTCCTTCGGCTAATGTGACGGCTTCTGAAAGGCATCGTATCGCCTCACGTGGTGGAAGTTGCAGAGTGAGTTGAAAAGTTTAATTGAAAAGTTTATTTTGTGAGGGTGAAAGCGCAACGCTTCAGTAGTATGTAATTTATGGGTGTAATAATATAAATTATAATATGTATCTACCTATCACTGCAGGTCATTTCCATTAAATAATGCATAACAAATGTAGAATTAGAATATAAAATCGAAAAGCTCATTTCACGGTCTACTTGAAACATGAACAGAATTCGCAAATGGTACTGTTGATCCAATTCATTCAAACAATATTGCTTTCGGGGGTAGATCTCTCTCGCTCTCTCTCACACACACTTTGTTAGCCAATTGTAAATAGATAGATTTTTTTTGCCAAAGTGAAGAGTTTGCTTTTTGCTGGAGGGGGTATGATTGCAATGTCAGTATTTACCTAAATTTTGTTCGAGAGCTCTTGACATAATCTACCTTCACCATCATTGATATCGTTCTCGCCATTCCCCAAAATATGCTCACCAAAAAAAAAAGAGCGCAGGTGAATCTTATTCGAGAACGTCAAAAGTTCAAATTCTATGCCTCTCGATTCCTTTTTTGAGAGGCATAATATGAAAAATATTTGGGTAGTTGCAAATAAAAATATGTAAGTTTATCTTAAAAAGGAGTGGTGCATGCTTGCATACATACGTGGATGGGAAAAATTTTGTTTTATTTCGGGTGGTTGAATACCCTTGCCCATTTCCTTTCATCCGTGTTATTTCGAATAGAAATCAAAGCAAAACGAAATGCGATGATGTTGGATGGAGCAAAAAAAGATTAATTTGATTTCATCTACCTAAGTATAAGCTTAATATCGATAAAAATCACAGTTTCTGGGTAAATAGTAAATGCATGTACATAAGTATACTGGGACCGGGTAGGTTGAAATAATAAAGGCAAACTTTTTTTTATGAGTTTCGCGTATTGGTTGAGTTCTCTGATACAAGCAAATAAGAAAATCAAATCTGGTTGCAGGAATCATAATAAATGCAATAACTTTTCCAATTGGAATCTGCAGACGTGGATACAGGGTGAGACGTGAGTCAGAGACTTTGTTCCCCATTACGTTGATTTTCCTTCTGGCTTCTAAAACCACTTTTGACTCACAAATTTCACCAGAACTCTGGATTTACTTTTTGATGGATGAGATTGTAAAGAGAAAAGGTAAGGAACTGAAAGCGCGTCATCTCTATCATCTATAGGTCAGCTCTATCTTCCTTCTTTCTCAACTTACATGATATATCGTTTCGTTTCGTGTGAATTTTGACCTTTTCGTTTGTCAGCTTCTTGGAATAGTGACTCAGGATTAAACTTCTTCGTAAGGTACTACTTATTTGTGGTGTATAGTCACCAGGTAGCTTGGGCTAGATTCTAAGATTTGTAATAGTCATTACTGTTACTATAACAAGGTTGCAACCTACATTCGAGCATATCAACGTTGGTTTAATTTAGAAACCGGAAATACACGAGCTACGATTTTATATTCCCATTTCCAACCTTTTTTCGTTTTTACAAGTCCACTGATTATTACTTCATCTTGATTCAAGATCACGATCAAGTAGAATGACAAACAAAGACTTTGCCTTTTAGCAAAGGAATTTCTATTCCCTGTACAATGTCTTTATCTGTAAAAGTTGAAGGAAAGTAAAGCATATATATAAAGATTATTGTCAGCGTACATTATTCAACTTTTTTGGATACTTTGGGTGGGCGAGAAAAGCGCAAGACAATAATGTGATAAATCCAAACTGTGTTGTAAACTCTACTAGATTCAACTCTGAAACGCATTCTCCCTCAGTTGTGATCTACGCTTTCATTTTGTTATCAAAAATACTAAGAAAGGATGGAAAATGCTTCGAATGCTTCATTGAAACAGATTTGAATAGCAAAAAAGAAGAATTAAATTCCAAGAAGAAAAATCAATTCGTAATCCCGTTTTGTAGCCACTCATTCATACCTACTACATTGACATGGCATTTGGATTGTTCGAGTACCCCCAATTCCTAAGGAATTGTTAAAACGCTTAGGCATATTGAGAATGCCTAATCGATTTCAAAGCATTCCAAGAAGCGTAGGCTATTAATTCAAAACATTTTGCTGGAAAATCTCATTGGAATTATGGCGCCTATTCAGTATCACGAAAAGCGGGTATGCAATATGAACTGCGAATTGTCTAAAATGCGATGATGCCTACGTAGATTTTGTTTTGCAAAAATTTTTAAATGATGTTTTGGAACTAAGATACGAATATATTAAAGCTGATCAGCAGCATATGAAATGAAATTCTCTGAAATCAATGACCACATAACGTGTTTTAGATGAGAAAATGGCAAGCTCTACGAAAGAGATAAAGATTCTTGTGCTATGTTTTATATTTCATTTGGATGGCTCAGATTTTTTCCCAATTATTTCAGAATGATATCAAATGTTTTTGCTGTCGCAGAATTTTGCCATTTCCTTTGTATAAACTAACGTAAGTCATTTGGGGGTTAGAAGAACTTAACAATGGCATGTCTTTTTAGCAGAGATATGCATGAACTCACCCAATTCTACGGCGCTCATCGTTCTCATGTCTTCTTCCTCTGATTGAAAAAGAAAGAAAAGACACATCAAAAGTCCATTATCTCTTATTCATTTTTTAGTAAAAGAGACGTAGTGTTTTCCATATTCGCAAGTCTGCTTTGCCTTTTCTCCTTTTTTAAAAGCATCAAAAGTTGAGAAGAAATGACAGCTTTGAGAAATTCCTAAAGTAGATGCTCAAGCTCCCCTAGTCCCTTGGCTTACTATCAGAGTGCCATTTTTATAGTCTCGAAGCTGGTCCTTCTGTTCATAAAAACGGAGTGCTGGGAATCCCCAAATGTAAGATGATTTATAAAAAAGCTTTGTGCGAATGGAGAAGCTCTTTGTATATGCATTTGTTGCATAAAGAAAAATTACTTTTCATATTTCCCCTTTGATCACCTTCCCCATTCGTAACGGAGTGGTGACAGGCTCCCACCTACCAATATGACTCTCGACCTTCTGGGAAAAGTAAAAGCAGTTTTGTTTGTTTTATTTTTCTTCTCCAGAATCATCTTGCCCTCTAGGTAGAAGGATGATATGACACTTGCCTTAGATCATCACTCTATTTGGATTATGCATGAACAGCAATACAAAATTGTTTTGGAACTTTATTACAAAATGTCAGACCGGATGTCACATGTTTTGCTGATGTTTTTTTATAGGAACGCATTTGTATGCTATTACTATGCATATCTTGGTGTATTTCTTCAGAGAAAATAAACAAAAAAAACATAGGAGTGATCGTGAAAATCCACGTGAAAACTTGATTGGATTCATTGGAACATTGGAACTTGCTACAAATATGACCTAAATACCTGGAAATAGCTGAGCAGAGAAAAAAAATCTTTATTTCAGTTGTATTAACGCATGTAGCTCACCATAACCGTCATTATATTTTTACCTCTACCTTCGAGAGTGAAATCGTTTTTATGCATTATATTATGAGCACGTAGTAAATAGTAGTGAGCAATAGGACAGAACTAAACTGGCTTTCATGCAAATGTTTGCAAACACATTCGACTTTTCTTTTGGATTGTTATGTAAACGGTGTCACCCGACACAGCAACGAAACCAAGTCTTCATATTAGCACGCACTCTGACTGACTGAGTGACTGACTCAGTCGAGTTGTGTAGAAAGCAATATAGCATAAGATTTTTTACAGAGATACTAATGCGGTATCTCTAGAAACACATGCAACTAAATGAACTTCTAGTAATATTTGAAGTTTTCGCTGTTGGCTCTATCGCATCGAGCAAAATGAAAATGACCGTATAAATGCTACGAGTTTATGCAGTAAACAGAATGGTGAATGACTGCTCGTAGAAATGGCTTCAGCCATGTCAACTTTTACATTTTTCAGATGGTTTTCACAGGCAATGCCACTCAAAACGTATGAAAATTACAGGGAAATATTTTGGCTGAGAAGAGTTTATCTCCTGGTCTGTCAAAAACGGGATAGAATGATTTCGAAAAACAATGAATAAATACGTGAACTACACAGCGTTGTCATTGTCCCTAAATAATTGACTAGCTCCAAAAAACTAAATTTCTCTTCCAGCCACTGCAAAATATTGTGTCTAAATGAGAAGCAGAGAGGCGCGTAGCTGCTTGACCACATCAAGAAAATATTGGATAGTGTTGTAGTTGTAGCAACTTTGTTCAAAATTTTGTATGGAAAGCAGGATGGATGGATGAGCGTGACTTCATTCCGCATTTTTGTAAGGGATGGCAGGAATTTTGACAAAAAAAACTTGTATTTCATGCAGCATCCCTGCAATCATGCACTTGGTTTGTTCACCAGAATCTTCGGTCATGCAGCTATGTGTAATCTTCGTTGATGTTTTCTAGTCCATCTAAAATATTATCTTCTAACCGCTAATGCAAGAATAATACCTGACTGTCAGTGACAAATGCAGTGGCAACATGCTCAGAGCAATGGCTTTCTCGGGGGATTTTTGCGTGATTTGAATTGTTTTAGGACTGAAAACCAACAATGAATCTTGTTCTTGATGAAGATCTAACGATTCAAGTCAAGTCATGCGTGCATTACAAAGTGAAATAGTTCTTTCTGCCTTTACCTTTTCCCGACTGCGCCAAGGACTTCAGCCAGACCGAAGCAATCATTTTTACCGACAGCGAGAGAGAGTAAAGAAAAACTTGTGTCCAAAAAATAGAATTGGTAAAGCTGAAAGATTTGATGTTGATAGAAAATCGTTGAAATTTTTTGATTCAGTGTGACTCTGATCCAAAATCACATTTTGTTCACTCTATGACTAACGAAGTTCAAAACATTTTGCAGGTAATTGCCAAATCGCCACAAAACGAATCCAAAATTGAATAATCGTTCACGAACCTCACTAATGACTTGAAAGAATTTACTGTACACTGTTTGTGCAAATTTAAAACACGTTGCTTCACTTGAGTTTTAGTTTTCACCAGAGAGGAACTGGAAATGTGCCTGGAGAAATGATGGCGAGGCAAGGAATGACGACTGGACAATGTTTTAGTGTATCTACTCTCCAGAGCTCAATTAAAACTGACGAAAGAAAGGAATAGTTTTGGGCAAGGATTTTGATATTGTTATTCGAACCTCGACCAAGAGTCCGTGAGAATATCACAAGAATACAGGGGAAAAGAGCAAAGGCTCAAGTGATCATAAATAGTTATGGTGAGAGCGTGAGATTAAACTGGAGCGTATTAAGAAAACGCGTGATAAAATACTAGTCCAGGCAAACCTTCCATATTTCCCCCGTGATCAGCTATAGTCATCGCTTAGGCCAGACCAGCAGACTTTTTTTCCTCGTAAAATGCTCTATATTTTATATGCCCACTAGATTTTTTTATATTTGTGATAATCATTGGCTCAAGTAGGTTATTGACGCAATGGTAGAGGGGAAACAAGGCTTTTGTACTTTCTATTCTTTTCTTCATATGTCGCAACTTTTGAGTGAAGCCTTACATCTTCCTTCAAAGAAAAAATAATGTTTCTCTTTGATAAAAACTGAAAGGGATTGAGTAGCTGATGTAAAGAGCAAATATTACGAGTAAAAAAGAAAGAGAAAAAGAATAGCAAGAAAATTATGTGGAAGGACACAAATAAGTTTTTTTTTTGTTAGACGTGATACACTGGTTGACTGACGACTGTCATAAAATGGCCCAGAATTAGCTTTCCTTAAGCTCAGAGTAATCCATAATGTGAACAGCAAAAACGAAGGGGGAAAGAAATCACTGGCACTGAACATGAATTACCTATAGAATGACATTACCTCATGAGAGAAATACCATGTGAATACCTCAACCCACCCAACCGCCCGTATTCCCTGCTTCGATGTCAAAGACATCAAGAAAAAAAAGTTTCTTGAGGCAAGACTAACGTCAATGTTATTATTTCGATATGGTTCTACGCCCGTATTTCTTCTTTTTTCTCACTCTGAGGACAAATTTAGGAAAGTTGGGTTAGGAATACGTATTATTATAGCTTGCTTTACTAGTGCGCCGTTTGGCTTCTTCAACTCAAGAAAAAGGAACTGGACATAGCCCAGTAATTCCATTGATAACGCTGATGGTCACCTATTAAGCTATAACTCACACGCATTTCTTTCCCTCGAGCCCACAAAGACAATGTGCAAAAAAATCAACATTTTTTTTCTTCCAAGTCGACGGAGAGGAAATGCGGTAAGCGGTCAAAATCAGGATGGGAAATCCCACGCAAGAGAAATGTTAAACACCGGATGAGTTGTAAAGGGAAAGTAGGTTGGGACATTACTGTATTTCCAGGGAAAACATATAACAATTCATCAAAATAAAATTGCAAGTAAAGAAAATCATAGTAAAATAAGCAGATTGATAGATGCATGCATAGCTTTTTAAGTTAAAAATGTATATAATTATTGAAGAATACTTACAAATAGTTTTGCCCTTCTCTTGCTTTCCCATTGAATTCTGGAATGGACGGAAGAGACTGATGCTGCCCTCCTGATGCCGAGAGGAGTCTTTTTGTTTCTTCTTGCGATGAACTCGAAAACCGGACTTTTTCTGGCTAGATAAACCTTCCCGTTGCGAGCTATTACTGTGGTCGGAGTCATCCTGACCTTTATTCTTATGTACACTGGCTCCACCACCCATCACGATATCCAAGCAATATTCTATTTTTTTCTCACCTTTTTGGATTATTTATCTTTTTCTTCCTTAATACTGATTTCCTATTCTCTTTAGCACAATAAAATTTCAGAGAAAATAACCTCTTTTTTTATACATATTTCAGACAGTTCAGCTCAGTTGTTTATCAGTGAAAGAGAACGATAAAACTTCTTTTTATATTGTCCTATTTCTTTTTTTTGTAGTATTAATAGTACAAATTTGTAGTAGTAATAACACTGCTCAAAATAGTAACACGAATAGAAGACTTTGGCACGCTACATGCAACGCCGATTCCACTTTATTTATAGTATTGGCGGCAATCAACATCAACGCAGGAAGGGAACTAAACATTTATCATCATGCATCATAATGGTTATATGCAGGTATTATCCTAAAAGCGAGTGTCCGGCCATCAGGATGGGAAAACTCGCCTCACTTGTTCATTTTCATTCTTTTCCCTCACACTCTAAAAAAATTAGATTTTTTATTCACCCTTCTCTTGATCAAATTAGAAGTAGAGATTAATGGTGATGAGATTGAGTCCAAGTCCAGTCGTCGACAAACTATACTTTCCCTGCAATACTTCCTGCTGCAGGAACGCTGATATGACCAAATCGTGATGGTGACAATGCGTGATATGTTGGGTCCTCTGTGAACAAATACGAATACGCGTCACCTAAACCATGTACGTATTTGCGTCTTTGTGTATGCCTGTGTCAGGGAACTTTTCACACCTGCTATCTCGAAATCTGTTGGTGCTTTTAGAGCTAGCACATTAAAGTTTTCGAAGGTGAGATGGTCTCTTGTCTCAATCTCTTTTTTTGCTCCTCTTGTTTGTATAACTTTATTCCATTCAGAGAAGTTGTAATAATTGTATGACATCAAGTCGTGGAAATGGTATATGGTACTCGAGACATACAAAACGAAAGGGTTTGTGATGCTTCACAGAAGATAAGGACAAGTTTATAATAAAGAAGAAATAATATAATTCGTAGAAAAAAGCAAACTTTGTCTTTGGCTTCTGTTGTATGATGTAGGGTATGTCAATGAAAGCATATGTATTGGCACGACAGTTGCTCCTTTGATTAAACAAAGGGAAAAAGTAGGGGAAATAGACGAAGAGAGGCTTTTCCTTCTTTACTTTCTTTTATGGGATTTTTGAACTTGTGATGCGAGAAAGCTCTTTGGCAAAAGAAATTGGCAATGAAGAGGAGGAAAGATGTAAATCTTGACAAAATCCCTATGTTGGGTATGCAAAAGAATTTATACAAAAAGGAAAGAGAAACAATATTTCATTAATTTCTCCAGTTGAAAATGAAATGTGTAAAAATTAAAGGATTTTTAAAGGAAAAGTTACTTATTAGGATTCAACTCACAAGTTGAGTGACTTGACATAAAAAACGTTTTCGTATTCACTGCCTCACTGAAATAGCTCAAAGTTGAGACCCACTTTCCATGTCAGAAAGTTCGTATTTTATTCGAGAGAGTACTAATCTGGCGGCTAGAAAGTCTTAGAAATGATTTTCCATTGAAAGCACGAGGAAAAAAGGGAGAGGTTTTCTCATTCGAAGTTGAAGCTTTTCTACCCACTCACTCTCTTCTGCTCTATGAATGAAGTATTACGTGGTAGTTATTCTTGTCAACAAAATCATTGCCTTGATTATGAAGCAGGCCAGGTTTTCTCTTCGCTTTTCCTACGTCAAATTTCAACAATCCGACATGACGCTAAAGCTAGACAGACTCTGTTGCATTCATTATTTTTGGGTGACAAGAGAAGGATATTTCTGGTTGATGATCTCCTCGAAGAAAAGGAAAGTCAGCGTGTAAGATGATATTACATGGTTCATGAGGAAACAACCAGGTCCATGGAGCATTCAGGATGAAAAGAAACGTCGGATTTGGAATTAGTGTTTGCGGGGAGTAATAATGATATGGTTCTCCTCATGTGGTTATAATCGCATGTGTTCACAACAAAAATTTAAATCCTCCTTTTCTTATTGTGTTGACTTGGCAAGAGTTTGATTGTTTCCCTCCATCTCATTGAAGAGATTTTCTGGTGTCATGTTCATCGAAAAGGAATTTGGAGTTTCGAGATGTTGTCACTGCAGAAAATTTTGAGTAGGTCGAACTTTTAAATCGCCAAAAGGTAATAAAGGCGAGATTGTAGATTGTTCACGATGATGGATCAGCAAGGAAAGGAACCGTTGAGGAATGCAATATGTATTCTGAATCTCAAAGGAATTGCTCAAGGCTGTTGTAACGCTAATCACAAACTGGGGTCTTCATTTTGACCTGGAATACAAGAGAGAAGTTTGCTTAGCAGGTGTATATCAAAACATTCAGGATGGAAGAAGAAGTTTTTTTAGTCCACTTTAATGGAAAAAGAGAAATGAATTAATGGCGCAGAGTGGTACTGGCGATAATGAAAAGTAATTATATGTATTAGCAAAATATCTTTAGAGTCGTTTGTGCTAGACTTTCACTCCCGACCTTTGTTACATTTTTGGAGAAGGCATTAAGACAAAAACCATGTTTTTCTAACTCCGCCCGAGTCATTGTAGAGCCCATAGAAGGCACGCAATTCACACACAAAGAAAAACGAATCAACATTTTTTTTGAAGGTGAAGGAGTCCATTTGGCCTTTTAGGGATGGAAAATGTGAGTGAATGAATAGCACTAAATGATTACATCTCGTGCGTCTTCTAGCCTACAATATTTACTCGTTTTTAATAGAAACCCGTTCACCTTTATTCCATGAAGCTAAAAAAAAGCACTTTACACTTTTGAAAAAAATGGCAGCAGTAAAAAAACTGATAGAGTGGCAGGGTTGCATCGATTAACCCCTCGCTACTCAAACGCAATGAGCTTGATAAGCTCCCCATGCAGAGAAAAAACCGATTTGCAAAAGTTTTTTTTAATGAACTTTGCTCGACATCTCGTCTTTATCCCTAGAACAATCCTAATGTAGTTTTCACGTGTGATTGACGCACTAAAATGTTTCTGGGTCACATTTCACAGGGAAAACAGTAGTTTTACGCACTTTCTTAACTAGATAACCGTAGATGCATTTTTCACACGAATACGATAATACACATCTACTTTCACATTGATAAAGAGAATGCTCGAAATTACCCCACTCGGATTCGCACCTCATTTCAGATGGTGTGTCTAAACGAACAAAGTTTTTAAGATTCGCTTGAATAGAAAGATGTTCAATAAAAGTTTGTGGACAATTTTGGGGAATACCCGTGTGTGTTGAGGACCATTGTTTGTAAACCCTATATTCATGGGTCGAAGGGGGTAAAAGGCTTGGATGCAGTCCACAGGAGCATGAAGAAATGCGACAATTTCATTTATGGCGTGTTCTCTTGCTCTGACCGAGATAAATGTTATTGCTGCTTTGCATATTACATGCATGAAAACAAGCCATTTTTTTCTCCATCAAATGAATTCCCATATATTATCCGCGCACACGGCACAAGTTGAACTCGCCCCCTATGAACCTACTCCATCAAATAAAATATTATGCTACTACTGCTTGGTGGAACTGCTTCACTCCCTGAAAAGGGCTTATCCTCTAGACCATGTTCAACGAATCGATTTGTTATTGTTCTGTGACAGCCATTATTTAAGATTAAGAGTTTATCAGAGGCTAAAACACGCAAAAACAGAGCATATTTCTCTGTGTCGGAATATTGAAGAAGAAAACCTCAAAGAAAGTGCAGGAAAATGACAACGTTCCTTTTGTTTTCGCTAATCTGGTTTTACAAGCCATGTAACATTCTCGTCTCTTTCACCTCTTTGAAATCCCCACGTGAGCCTAGCCCTACCGACTGACTGAACCGGAGCAATACAGCGCAGCGCTTTTATGAATATACTTATGTGCCAGAATAAGAATAAGAAAAAAGGAACAGCGTTCTCAAAGGTTGCGTGCCTGGTTTCAAAATGAAAAATGCATTCTGGAATTAGTTTCGTTACGAAGTGGACAACATAAATGGTGTGAAGGAATCGACGATGTTGTGAATGCGTTAATTCTGGCAGTTCTTGTTTTTCTTTACGAGCAAATGTACCTCAATTGACAGACAGTGTTTTATCTGTGGCAAAGGAGGAATTATGAAGTGGATGCGTGATTGTTGAGTAAAAATGGGAAGAGAAGCCTTAATAAATATTTGAGGATCCTGTTAAGCCAAAAAGGAAACCCCAGAAAAGCTGACAAGAGCGGAAGCCAAATGACAGAAGCAAGCCGTGTAAAAACACGGATAAAAACATGCTTTCCTGTTTTTCCCAACAACATTTTTATATGCTACCCTGGCATAAATATATATTCGATATAAATTGTATCAGTAAAAAAATTGGTTGTAAATTAGAAATGACTTTCTTCAATGTGAACATCGGAACTGAAACTATCTCATTACTTTTCATCTAACCAGGGATCGTAAAAAATGGATGTGTAATAGCCTCATGAGTATAGACGCTTCACTTTACGGGGAAAAGAACGTGTACACATAATTGCTTTGTTGTCTTCCAACTCTTTTATAAAGTTTGAGTTTGAGAGACAGAAGGGAAAATGAGAATACCTCGGTCGGAAGATATCGATGCATACTGGAAGAGAAACGATATAATATGTACGTATATCGCATATAGATAAAGTATATTGGTTAGTCGGTCGGCCACAGACTTGTATTTTATGCCACAAGTGTGTATCAATATTTTATCGCAATCAATCAAACCCTGATGTATTAGGTATATACTTCACTTGGGTCGCCCTCATGTCTGAACTGTGTTGGTGCTGAAGCAAGTCGACTTGCTCAATAGGAAGGAATACTACCTACCTTTGCTCTCCTTTTTTCTTACTACAATAGCATTTTTGCAAAGCCAAACCATTTCACTCTCGGAAGCCTTTTGAAGGGGGAAGTCAACTGCCAATTAGTGCTGAACTATGCAAAATGTCTACAGAGCTTGATGGGGCATTGTGATAAAAGAGTTTGAAAGTTAGACGGAAACACTACTGCGTGCTTGCTGGAGCGTTTCACAAAGTTTCATGAAGTTCAGCTCACCTGGAGAGAAAGAAAACTTTACTTTCTTTCGTGGCAACAAGACAGCCATAAAATGTGGATGTTCCAAAAGAGGAAAAAACATTCAACCATGCATATCTACCGCTTTCATTTTTGAGGGTCAGCACACTCATGTATGTCTTATGTATGCATGAATGCGTTATGAAAATCTTTGGGAAAAATAACATTATTGAGTAGAAGAGGCAGCGCAAAGGAACAAGATCCGTAGAAAATTTGTCCGGTTCATTTTTTGAACAAGAAAAACGATGCAATTGATACATTTACTTGTGGCATGGAAGAAGGAAGGGAAATAATAATCGATTCGTTATTTTCATACTGGACATAGGTAATAAGATGAGTAAGGGTGGAAAAATGGGCGCACGCGTGCATCGAGAATACAGTACTTATTTGCTACAGATTATTTTATTGCATGTTTCTGGAACCGGTGGGTATAAAGGATGAGGACGATATCGGTGATGATGATTTGATAACTAAGGTATATAAACTTCATTAAAAAGTATTTTAGCTGGAACTCGTCTACTCGTCATTATTCTATTCAGATGACTACCAACTACCTACCTATTTATTTATTGTCAACAATACGAAGCGACCTGGAAATTTCTCCGAAGGGAATTGAACAAAGCCTCTTTCTAACCAAGTATGGTAGATAAAACCCACATCCAGGGACTTGTTTACTTTTCCGTGTACAATTAAAGCCAAGAAACGAAGGACCGTGAGACGAATGGTGACGATATGATAGAAAATTCATGTTTCAATCCTTACCCTCCAGTGATTCCAATTTAACGGGCCGTTTGCTTACATTTGTATTTTATTCATGTTCCCCCACCTGCGTTGTTGATGGTTTTGACGTGGAGTGAATTGGAAAATTATGTTTTTCTGACAAAAATCGCACACCATACACTTTCCACAAATCAAGTAAACTTTTTCTCGCTGTCCATAAGTAATAATAGTAAGTGTAAATGTTTTTTTCTTAGTTTCGTGTATTCATAGAAATAAAGATTTTGTGCTCTGATTCTCGCCGTGAATGGCGCGGTTGTTGCTCCAGTCCAGTGAAGCCACTTATGACCCTGTGTAGGTCTTCCCTTATAACTTGAGTACAGTTGATGTTAATGTAAAGGTATGTGTAAGTATCTAGTTATGGTTCACACAAAATATAGAGAAAAAAAATTAAACAGTTTTTTTTTCTGACGATTCCCTTCTACCTGTTGTCCGCTCGCGCCACATAAATACTTATCAAGGAAAAATGGGGTTTTATTTTTTTTTTTGTTTTGAAATGCTACCGTCGTTGATATGGTTACACTGGGGAGGAGGGGAAAAAAGCTGATGATGTGATTATGAAACTTTTCTCTAATTCACAATTGTTTTGTTATGTAAACCTTGTCATAATAAAACAAACTAGTAAATGAGTTTTTTCTCCACTGATGCATTCTCTTCGGTCACAATTAATCACAGGGGAAAAAAGTGTGAAATCTCGGTGGTGGAACAATGACTGCATGGATGGTTTGCTGGTCGGTTCCAACTACGAACTGGTACGAAAAAATTTCATTGTTCTCTACTAAACACCGTCCGTTTTTTTTTTCATAAAAGAATATTAAATGAAAACTCCATGGGAGGATAAACGTTTGCACATGGTGCCTTTTTAAAAAATCTATCTAAAATATAGCATTTTTTTATTTCATCCAAGTGTACAACATTCAAGTATTGACTTGTTTTTTGGGGACATGACTAAAAATAATATTTTCTTTGCTTCAACATACTTTTTTATGCAAAAATGTGGGGAAATAATGATAGCTCTTCAAAAAAAATGTTCTTTTTGCAAAAAGAAAAGTTAAAGCAAATTTATCAAGTTTGACTTTGACTGCTTTAAGGGAAATTGATACCACGCAAGCGATTTTTCTCAGTTTTACTTGTCTTAGGCTTACGCTAAAGGGATTTTCTATTCCCATTTTCTTTTTGTTGTGATGACTTCAGCATCACCAGAAGAAAATATAAATAAGATTTTATCGATATTATAGAAAAATTGATGGGGCATATCACAATTTGAAAATCTTATTTATATTTCTTCTTTACAAAGAAAATAGGATTATATAAAAGTTGTCCCTTTGATGGCTTCAAACCATCAAAGTTATTAGATGGGAATTATGTATTGAAAGAGAAATAGAGGAACTCTGTGGGAATCTTTTATTTTTTTGGCAAGGGAAACAAAAGACGCCGACCATCAAACTTTCCTTTTTTGGGGAATAGTGAGAATTTTAGAGAAAAGTTATTTACCGAATAAACGTTGATACTCTGACCCTTTATTCTACCTTTCAAAATTTCTACCTGAAATATATAGATTTGTTTTCAACAATTTTTAATTTTGTTGATGTTACTAGTCTCAAATCAATTGTTTACGGTTAATTTTGTGGTTCGAAAAAGTGCAGTGTTGGCTTGTCCCGGTCTAAAGTCTAGGTTTGCGTGTTTATTTGTGTAGTGTTGCTCGAGTGGCGGCTGTCGGCACACTGAATCTTCTTGCTTTTGCACTTGCAGGTTTTCTTCCTCTCACGATCGTGGTGGTAGTAAAAAATATTGTGCATTCCTTGGGTAAAAGAAGACATCTTTTCTCTTCTTTCCCCGTTGATATCGCGAAACAGGCTTAATGCATGGGCTGCGGGACTTCTTCCTTTGTAATGTTTATGAAATTCTTGATTTTATCTAACGTAGTAATTTTTATTGGTAGTTACGCCAGATAAAACGAGTAATAGAAGAAAGTTTCCGTTTTTATATGAACGCATATTTCTAGCCTGAATGGCCACCTAGAACTTCAGGAAGAAAAAGGCATATTACATGGTTATTACTGATTTAATTTCATGTTTCATTTTATAGAGCAATAGTATATTAAGCAATATGAAGTTAGCATGAGCGGAAATTTTTTGACGACTCAACTCAATGTACTTATATTAAAAGGACGGTAAAAGTGGGTAATGGTTATAATAGAAGGTAATATCTTGTTCGGCTTTTCAAAAGTATCTACGTGCCTATTTAAACTGTCACTATGGCTTTGTTTCGTTCATTCCGAGACAGCAAGATGAATTCAATCGAGCGTAAAGAATGTCACGGCACTAAAATGAGAGTTTATTTTCACCCACACAGTCTGCACTGCAGTCAAAGTGAAATTAAGGGAGGCTGACCAATCAAGTCCTCCCAGGCATTGTCATGCCCTCCCACTTTCTCTTTTTATATCATCATGATGAACAGCTACAGTTGACACAAACTTTTCCATCCACACGTTCATATTCTTGTCAGTTTAGCAAATTTACTTATATTTTAACTTTTCAATTTCTTTCTTATTGTCTCACCAGTAAAAAACCACAATTTAAAAATAATTTTCCGTTTAGGGCCTCAAACTGGCGACTTTGGATTATGGCTTAATGCAACAATATGATGATGATGATAACCATTGAAGGAAGTAGGTAATTGGACAATTCAACTGAAATGCTTCACTCAATAACTCAATTCTCCCTTTCGGCCAATTTTACTTTCAAAGTGATAAAAACTTTGCCCATAAAAGTAAAAACGGAAAAAATGTGTGCCAGGTCACCTTAACACTCTTGATTATATGGTTTTCTTTTCCGGCCATTTCATCGGTCAGACGGCTGCTATACTTAAAAAACAAATTCAAAAAAACGAGACGACCAAACTCAAACGTAAAAAGGACAGTAAAAATGAATGTTGAGTTATTGCTATTTGGCCTAGCAGCGATAAGGAACTGGATAAAGGCTTTTCAAAGTTCGATCACCGTTACCACTTTGTAAGCTACATTTAAAAGGCTAAAGTCTATTCGGAAGAATTTTCTAAAATGCTTTTTCCATCAAGAAGAACTTAATACTATCTTTTGGTATTATGTAATGCAATCATTAATAATTAAGTTTTGCAATTTTATAATGTAATCAATAAAGTGCATTTTCAATTAGCATAAATACCGTGGTCGGTACACATGCACATGCAAGAACCTTAACAATGGATTCACTCTACATATGTGTACGTGTATTTTAGCTGACTTACTGTTATTAGCATCTATACATTGTAAACCGATATCATCGTGGAATAGTAATGATGCATACATGACATTGTGGACGAGTTGGCTTAATTTGATTTAACCAAGGACTGGCACGCAAACTAGTGGCAAGTGTAATAAAATACTCCTAATTTCAACTCTTTGGTAAAAACGAAATGGCATGATAATTTCGAATTATTGTTTTAATGAATCTATAAAGAATAAATGTATGGGTTTCCACGAAAATGTAAAAGCTTGGGGCATTGAGAGAAAACATGGACTTTTTTAATTTTGCAGTTTCTACTTAAATATATTTATGAGGTTAAAACAGCAGCAGGTACATGAGCAGATAAATCATATCATAACAAATAATAATTGTGTAAACGGTGTTTGAAATGAGAACTTTACAATGATTAGAGCCAGTACCTATCAGTTTGCAGAAAACGGGTAGTGTGTGAGCGCGCGTATGCATGGGAGGCCAAACTATGAAACTTGGTTTTGATATGTTCCAGAATTCTGGTTCAATGCGGCATGCATGTTTACTAACTATACAAGTTTCGATGTTTCGGGTACCTTGAGCTTGTTATGTGAAATTTAATGCTGGAAAATAAACACGAACTATCGAGCTTTGGTAAAACAACTGCGATAAGAACAATCAAGTTCCAATCTGTTTATTTGGCACGCAAAAAGGGAAGCAGAGTCAAAACTAAATTAATGTTATGATAAGGATCACGCTAGTTTGAAGTTTAAAGCACTATTCAAATTGAAAATTGACAACTACGTTCTAATATGAATTCTTTGCAAGTTTTATTAAAAAATATAAATTAAAGTTGATTAAAAACCGTTAACGAGACAATATATTAAATAAGGTTAAATCGTTTTAAAAAATAATATTGCAACAAATAACACCACTTGATATTTTGTTTTCACTGTTTCTAGAAATTGAATTTTTTCTTAATGAAGGTGAAATTAATGGAGAAATTTGATGCTCATTTTCGCATCATTTTCACCGAGATTGCTCTTGCACCAAATGATCTAGATCGGACGTTATGAAGAATACTGGACTAGCTGATGCTTGCTGAGAATCACCGTTCACAGCCGCTAACTCGGCGGCTGCATTAGTTCCATCGTTTTCCGTTATATATGGCTCGAACACTGATTGCTTTTGACGTTTAGGCAGGAGGTATACCAAAGATAATGCAATGATGACGTGCCATGCGCTATGTGTGTACTGAAAACGGAATAAATATTAATCTTAATTATTCCGAGGAATATAGATAAGTAATCACTTATGGTTAGTGGCTATAGGCGCATAACTTACTCGGTAATTATCCTCTGTTTCAACAAAGGCGAATAAAACTAGGCCTGCTCCTCCCAAGAATACCCCAGGAAGGAAGAGAAGAACAGTCTTCAGTTTTGGTGTGATAAAGCTTCGGCTTTTAATACTGCGGTATGTCCATACACTAATGGGGATGGAGATACCAAGTGCAAAGGGAAACACGAAAACCATGAGACCTGTCCGATTGTATTCCACACCAATGGCGATGACAACAGCTCCGAGCATATACAGACTAGAATCATACTTTGGTGGACTTTTGGCAAGTGCAATCAGTGTCACCCAGAATGCCAAAATGGAGCAAAAGAAGTCACAAAATTGAAGCACGGAGTAACGTGTAAGACAGTAGCCATAGACCCCTCCCTGGATAAAAAATAATTTTTTTTTGCAAAAAATCTTTCGCATAAAATTTAAATTCACTACGCGAGTTGATTAGAGATTCCTACTTATTCTGGTGACATCGACTTGCATGACCGTTTATGCTTACTTTATGAAAACGTATGATTGTCGTCTGTCTGTCCTGCATATCAAATTGTATTCATATTTTGGTTTTATAATAAACAAATATATTGAAAAATAAATCTTGTTGTAACTTCAATCGCATCGTATTCATCTGTTCTTAAGACTTCCACCACCAAGCAAAGTCACACGTGTTCATACTAATGTATGTAATAAACGTATGGTTGTCGTTTGTCTGTCTGTGTGTCATGCACATATACGATATAACATGTTCATACATGCCTAAGTGTAGAAAATCGAAGCATCATTATCATCATACATTTTCCAACCCAAAATTTCAGTGATTTTTTAAAATAAGGCAATTTTAATCAGTGAAAGTTTCAAAATGTCTAAATTAAAGAGAATTCCTAAGGATGGTCAAGTTACGGCGGAGGAGCTTTTTTCTCGCGATGGTTGGTGCGAAGTGTGTGAAGAAAAGCATTCACAATTAAAAGGTCACTTCAAAAACATCCACGAACAACAACTGGAGAAGTACGGCTACGTTTTTCCGTTACTTAAGAGGATTCCAGAAGACGGCAACGTCAGAGTGGACCAACTTAAAAATCACGATCCAGAAGGATTCTGCGAAATTTGCAATGAGCCAGAAAAGGGGTTGAAGTTTCACTTCATTCATGTTCATCAGCGGCAGCTGGAAAAATACGGGTACGTATTTAAAGTGCTGAAGGAGATTCCCGAGGATCTTGATGTCATCCCACATCATCTAACCCAATGTGAAGGGTACTGCAAAAAATGCAAGAAAGCTAATGGTCACCTACAAAGCCATTTTAAAGGCCAACACACCGAACGAAAAAATTGGACCTACAAATACAAGTACATCCCTGCAGATGGAAAGGCTAAAATTAAGGAAATTCATAGTCGTGAAGGAGACTGTCTCATTCCAAAATGTGCGGATAACAAAACTCAAAGTCGTCTTCGAAGGCACTTTATAGAAGCCCATGTAAAAGAGACTGTGACCTGTCCAGTTTGCAACAAAGAAGTCATCAAGAGATACTTAGCAGCTCATCAAGACATTCATTCAGGACCTGTAATGTGCCTAAAACCCGGATGTGAATCCAGACATGATAGCGTTTTAGCGGTCAAAGCTCACATTTATCGTAAACATGAGGACACTAGTCCCAAAGAAGGCATCAATTTCAGAAAATTGACCCCAGAGGAAACAGCAGGTAATCCTTGTTTTGTCATGCAGCTCAAGACATACATACCAGTAAAAACCCCATCTCAAAATACCCCACCATTCTCAAGAAATTTGAGTTTTTCCTATAACATAAATTTTATCAAAACATTAT
Source organism: Seira musarum (assembly GCA_027743895.1). Lineage (NCBI taxonomy): Eukaryota > Metazoa > Arthropoda > Collembola > Entomobryomorpha > Entomobryidae > Seira > Seira musarum. The sequence goes on from JAHZMX010004345.1 coordinate 42,016, forward strand.
TTTATGGGATATTGTCATGGAGCTCAAGTCAATTATGCCAGTGAAAACCCAATCTCAAAATACCCCACCATTCTCAAGAAATTTGAGTTTTTCCTATAACATAAATTTTATCAAAACATTATTTTATGGGATATTGTCATGGAGCTCAAGTCAATTATGCCAGTGAAAACCCAATCTCAAAAT
>JAHZMX010004345.1:42343-53894 GCA_027743895.1 Seira musarum
ATCTCAAAATACCCCACCATTCTCAAGAAATTTGAGTTTTTCCTATAACATAAATTTTATCAAAACATTATTTTATGGGATATTGTCATGGAGCTCAAGTCAATTATGCCAGTGAAAACCCAATCTCAAAATACCCCAAGATTCCGGAGATATTTAAGTTTTTCCTATAACAATTTTTAAAAAATTATCATTATTCCTAGATTTTGAAGTTTGGAAGGAGCAGTGCCGTTTAGCTCGAGGAGCTCGTGGAACTACGCGTCAACAGATTACAGAGTTGAAAAAGGTCTTGGATGATTACGAAAAACGTCTAACCAATCCAGCGGATGAGTTGAATAAACGCTGCAAGATGCTTAAGGATGAGGTAAAGTCACAGGAATAAATACATGTAAAGTAAAATTATGCGTTAAAGACCAACAATTCTAATAATGCATTTTAAAAATTTCCTAGTTGAAGTCATTGGTCCAGTTTCCAGCTAACGCCCCCACTACATACAATGCATCATTCATCTCTACCTATGATCCCCGTTATAAAATCCCTAAGATGGTGTTTGAGGTGATTGAGGAGTTCAATGAAAACGATATGATTTACGAATCAACCGACTTCCGATGTGACCCTAAGATCAAATGCGATCAACCGAAGAAGGAAGACTTTAAAAAAGCCTTCAATCAAGGAGATACCTGGGTCTCCTATCATAGAACCCACATCGTTGCAGCCCCCAATTATCGGAACATGATGCTAGTGGCATGTACTAATTACTACACCAACACCTTTCCGGGTTTCCCCGATTTTAACACGATTATGCGTGCGAACTTAGAGGCCCATTTGCGATATTTGGCCAACAAATACGGGAAGGCGAAAGTCTTTCATTTCCTATTCATGTAAGTTGCATCTATCTAATATGAATAAATTCTTAATCTAATGGAATTTCTTGTTTATTTTTCAGGAATAGTACACCTGACAAAACGGAGACTGGCGTGGGAGTCCCAGAGTCGATTGCAACTGTTTGCATTGTTGAGGGTCGCGACGGAAAAAGGATCTTCGGTTGGTGGTGCTGGAACCAACAAGCAGAATATGACTACAACGATTGTGAAAAGGACCCTTTTTTCATATTCCAGCGAGCAGGTGTAGTGCCTAAGTTTTCCAGGGATGATTTTGTTTTTGTATCGGAAGATGCATTGTAATTTGGGGTAGTATTTTTTAGGTTAGGGTGTTACTGAATTTATTTTTAGACAGATTCTAAAAATGTAGGTAGGAACCTTTACTCATGGACTAAAATTGATAGTTATGTGACGGGCTTTTGCTGATAATTAAGTTACACTGGTGCAGATCGTGACGCTTGTTTTTTGCTCACCTAGACTTTTTGCTACATTTTTAGTAAAGAAAAGAGTTTCATTCAAATGGTAATTTTGCACATTTTCCAGTTTAATTGAAGTTACCAATGGTTTGTTAGATCACACAATTAGTTTTAGAAAGCTTGTGTGATGGAATGAGTGATTTTTAAAACAATGTTCGGAGGTTAAAAAACATTGACTTTGAGATAAATGAAAAGGTCCTTTTGAATTGTATATGTATGAATTCAGGTTTATTGTTTGCACAAAACGTAATGATGAGCTAAATAAATTGTTTAGTGTTTGTGGAAAAGGAAGCATTGTAATTAAGGGTCTATTTTGTGACTATTTTCTGAGTTAGTACTAATGTAGTGTTTCTTTCATTTAAAATGTGATTTTTACTTACCTGGTCACAAGCATGATACAAGGTTGACGAGATCATTGTCACGGAATAAATTAGTGCCTGGGTAAACATTCGCCTTTTTAAAGCTAGAAATATCGCAGGAATGAAAAATAAGTTGCTCAAGGTCAGGAAGAGTGTGGCTGATAAAAGAATCAGTTCTGGTGTGGCCTCCGAGTCGTCTGTGCAAGCCCAGCCACGATATCCACCTATACAACGGCATGCCGTGTAAAAGAATTGCCCCTTATGAATTTCTTGGCAGACTCCGTAGGAACCACATGGCAGTATTGGTGAACCCGGGGTTGACGGCTTCGTTAGAACACAAGGTTGAGTCCTCACATCCAGTGAGAGAAGAGCTTCTTCAACGGCGCACGGGACGACAGTGCTACACAATAGTATTGACCAACTATGATACTCTAATTGTCTCATTTTATTTAACTAATAGTTCACTGCTTAATATATCACTTACTCTCCCAAGAAGCAAACAGTAGTAAAAGAGATGAACCATGAATCAGGTTCTGGATAGGGAATCAGAATTGTATCTTCTATCTGACTTTTATTTACTGAAGAAACATGCAGTCCCAACCCAGACTGACAGCAGGATGATATATTTCCAGGAGATGCGCCGCAACATAATGGCTCGGATGGTCGAGATTTTCGAACACATGCGTAGACATGGAGGATCTGCGCGGTTGTATTCTTCGCAAAAAAAGAAGCAGAAAACATGCAAAACTGTTAATATCTACATGACAAATGGTACGCACGTACGTACATTTAATATGTATACAAAATATGTAGACTTACCAAAAGCAATGGATCCAGATGAATGCCAATGCTTAGTGTTCCACCAATGTCAACGTAGGGCAAAATCTCAAACGCTGCTCCAACAGGCATTATGTCTGTAACTGCTAACCAAGTTGTAAACCACTCCCTTCCTTCCAGCAAGAACGTGTCAGAAAAATCCTGGGCGTGCTTAATTCTTGTAAGACGGAACATTGGAACACACTCGCAACTAAAGTTGGCAATCTCTTCTACGTCTTCACTTTTTGGAGATGGATCATTTATCAGAATTTTTGTGGTGACAGTGGTCGTCATATTGAGTCGCACAGCTTGATCTTTTAGGTTAGCAGCAGTGTGAACGCCAGCAAATTGTTGAATAAAACTGCGTCCAAGAATCTGAACAGGGCAATCTGAAATAATACATTAAAATTAAATTTTACCCTACTCGAAGTGCCTGATAAAATTGATTGGTAACTATAAATTGATAACCTTACCCTTAAGAAAGATGGACACATTGTAGGAAGCCTTTTCTTCTGCCACTACAAGAATATAATAGTATGAATCAGTGAATGGCAGTCTTTCTCTGTGGCTGAATTCTGAGTTTGTGAGGTCTGTCACGCTACTGGCACTTCCATCAGATTTATATCTGGGCAAAGCTCTTGGTCTTAAGAACACATTTCGAATGCATGGAATAGGTGCGGGTGATCCCCCAGAATAACTGTTATTCCCTGTCGTACTGTTCCCATTCGTAAAAATATCAATCTCCGAAAATCTACGTGAAGCATGCCTGTGACAGTTTCCAAGACGAAGTTTAAATTCCCAAGTTCCGGCGGGGATGTAAAACCTGCAATTTTTTTACAAAATGAAATCAAAATAAGGAATAAATATTATGTAGTCATTCAATCATAGATGATGTATTATTCATTGAAGGCTTACTTGAAGTACGTAAAATGCTCCACGCTGAGCAGTCTTGTAGTCGTTTTTACTGGAATTGTCTCGACATTTGCCACTTGAGACCAGAGCGCTACTGACCCTAAACTGTATTGGCATTTATGCCCGATTCCCTTTTCAAAACATAAAAGTTTTTTTTAAATTTTTTGTTTAAAAAAAGTAATATCCTTAAAATAAAATAATGTCCTTACCTCTTGTTGAACATGCTGATCCCAATTGGGTAAATAGGCTGCAGCAAACCAACTTCCAGGCAATGGATTGTAAACCGGGAAAACTGTCGCGTCATGAGGTTGATACGACGAACGAAGTACTAAACTGAATAATGATGTTCTGCCAGTGTACAAATTATCCGGGAAAGTGGCATTGTCCGGAGACATCACCGGATAACTTCCATGTTGCAAATACCTGGAAGATATTGAAGAAACATGCAATTCATTTACATAGTTAAAATTATAGACGGCAAAGTTATTCCGTTAATATTGTCACTTAAATAGTGTGAACCAAAATGCTCGCTTACACGTATACATTCCTGACTGGACAGCTTGGACTATCCATAAAGGCAGCAAACTCGAAAGTTGCTCTTGAAACTTCATTTGGAACGAAATAATGGAATAAAGTCACGTCAGCATAACTCCGGTAGGGTCTTAACAAACCTTCTTGGCTCACTTGTGGAAGGAGGCTTGTGACTGGTAGCACATCCAACACTAGAAATGTCAAATTACAAAATTACATATGGTTTTACTAAAATAAGAAGTTGTGTATCTCTAGTCCTTACGTGACTTTAAAAGAATCAGTAGAAGCTCGGGGGAGTTCATGACACGGAGCCGAGGGGCTTTCAATTGGAGATTTGTAACGTCCGATGATATTTCGCCTCATGGAATCTGGCCACCTCTCATCATTTTTATTTCCCTGATATATGTATATTAAAAGTTTACCAATGGCCCTTTAAAAGGAAACTCCAAATAGGATTTTAAAAAACTGAGTCGCTTTTACTGTTGAATTCCTAATCAACCTTTGCCGTGTGTCATCTCATCATGATTCATGCCATTTTAATGGAAATGATAAAGCTAAACCAACTATCCACCATGCTTTGCATATGTTTAGCATAATACACAACTGAAGCTTCGATTTTATCATTACTCAACTTGGAAATAGCCACACACTAATTATCACCGTTATCACCTTTTCCGTCATTCGTCGTTCTGATTTTAGGAGGTAAAGTACTGCCCTCCGTTATCATTGCTGGCTTATCATTATCACTAATGCTTAAAAGGGATTGTGTTCAGCATTTTAGTTGGAATCTCCATGTGAGGTTTTTTGTTTCATATTCAGCAAGTTCAAACAAAGAGATTCAATGTCACAGAGCAGAACAGCTAAGCTTCCACAATTACCCATAGAATATACTCTGATTTAATTAAACCAAGAGCAGCTCGCTGTTCGTCGCTGCGCTCCTGCACAAACAAATCTGATTTCATTTTGGATCCACTTCCATGAAAGGTCACTATTATTGTTCATGCTTTTTTATTTTCCAATGCAAACGTCAACTTTAAGAAAAGCTGCACGCGTTTGTTTTGTTAGCTCTCGCTTCCACTACTTTTCATGTCAAAATTATTTCACAAAGGACGGTAATTGGCTCAAATTTATTTCCGTGAGAGGCATGAATGATCTTTGCGTTGAAAATTTAACTCGCTTATTTAAATAATAATTTGCAAGACGTATTTCATTATCGACAATCAAAATTTGTTAAAAGCAATATGTAATGATAATTATTTAGCAAAATTTTAAATATACTTGAAATGACAAGACAGCTACACGTTAAGTAAATATTAATGTGGCGAGACGATGCCCGTGCTAATATAATATGTCACAGTCGGTCGGCAGAAGAACACATAGCGACAGATTGAGAATGCTATATTTTTGCATTCCCTTCCTTCCGACCGACCACCACACATGCTCTACGATTCGACTACGACAGATTGCAATTGCAATATAACCTCGTTGAAAGGAAAAGTGTTCACAGAGATGTACAATCTTGTAATGACAAACCGGCGATGCAACTTCTAGTGCCTCTCCAGAATCTTTCATTTCCGTTACATTTTAAAGCTTTTACAAAATAATTCAAGAAAGGCTAATGATCGAATAAAAAAAACAAATTTTAAATCGAAGGAAAATCAAATGTAGTTTTTCATTTGGAACAACAAACACATGTTTAAGCATGTTATGGGGTGTACAATATATTTTAATTGTCGATTTACTTAAATCCTCACAAATCCATTCATTGCTGAGTCTCTCAAAAACAGTTACAATAAATTTTGAAAGTACAAACATCATCCAATTTTCATGCTAAATTTAAAACTCTTGAAGATTTATTTTTTGTAGTGGTGTGTGTGGCCGTCCAGTATTCTGCCGATTTTTGGCTGTTTACATAGAATTCAATATTGCGTGGAGTATAAACAAAACAACCCAGGCGGCTACCATATCACGTACTGCAATATAGAGACTAGAGACCACGAAAATACAACACGGACGGACATAGAGACAGACCAGATTCCGAAATGAAAGGGTTGAAATGCATTCTCCCAGCAGAAGTAGTTGTTGTGGGCACAAGAAATTTACAATTTATATATGCTCGAATAACAAAAATCATTTTCTTCATTGCCTGGCCAGATTTTCTTCTTACCTTTCCTTTCGAATTCAGTCTTCAAAAATTAAATTATGTAGATTAAAGCGAAATTTTATTGCAACCAAAATGGGCTCATTTTTTAAAGGGTATTGCATCTTAACGTTATTAAGTATGCAAATAGGTATAACTGGTGAACTCGATCGCGAATCAATGTAATACCCGACGTCCTTGCCTGCAATCCAAAAGCGATAAATGACTATGGCAGCTATTTTTGGGAACAATACAACATCAACAAAATGTTCATAAAACGTTTATTTCAAAGCTAACATCTCCAAAATTTGATGTACATTTCTTAACAAAGGGCATATTTTTAACATAAGTAAACCTCTAAAACCACTGAAACCGCTGTGCTCTTTTATATGAGGGCACCAAAAATTCTTTCATTGGCTTTATTTGTTCCTATATAAGTGTGTGCCCATTTAGCTCAGGTAGACCAACTACTTTACTTTTCAATCTGGTCCAGTCCAGTCCAGTCCTCCACCCACGCAAATATCTCGCGTTTTCTTCATTAGATAGTATGAAATGAAGCTCAAAACGGTTGCATGAAACATGAATTTTGCAAAGGATGATAATCGTTCCAACTGGTTGTGAATTGAAATTGCAGTTACTCTCTAAAAATGCCTTACATAAAATCAGGTTATATAACAACTGTTTATCCTAATATTTGACTTCAAATGACGTTGGCTTCATTTCATTCATCTCTGAAAAGTCGGTGTGTTGTATAGTAATGTAATGATTTCAGCTTGCTTTATGCATTTTCTCTAGCCATGAAGGAAAGGAAAAAGAAATAAAAAGTGCCAGACTGAGAAATTCAGGGTATGTAAGCTCTCCCACGCTTTACCACGTGCCTACTAAAATGGCAAAAGGATAAGATATTTAGCCGACATGAATTTCCATATCGTTTTTACTAAACATGGTAAAAACTGGAAATAATTTCATTGGGAGTTTTGCATATGATCATAGAGCACCGCAGAATTCGATACTTGCATTTCTGGTAAGTAGTAATCCGATCGCTGACAAATTAGTAAGCAGGATGTCTTGTGTTTCTTAAATATGAATAGTAGCATTTCCTTATATATTTTTCGTGTTTGTCATATTTAATATTTAATGAAAATGAAACAGTATTCTACAACTCATAATTAAGTCCCTGTTTTGGACTACATTTTTATGCAATTTTCAGTTTCCAATAGAATTTTTAATTATAGTGTATTGCGAGGAATCGACCAAGGATGTATTTAAAATCGTAATCTCGGTTGGGATGGTCTCCAAACATAATTTGATTTAATAGCACAACAACGAGACATTATAATGTATTGCGTTTTCATTCAATTTGTTCCGATATGCTTTCTACTTCCAGCTTTTAATCATAAAACGGGACTTTAACTTAGTCTCAACTTCCTGGATATAAAAATGTTTTTTTCTACAACTGTAGTCTTTACAAATTAGGTGAAGTCTGGCGACTGGCAATGACCCTGGAATGCACTTGTGTATCTCAACACATCCATTCCAGTTTAGTTGTGATTGTGTATTCTAAAATGATATTCTAATTGGTTGACAAAATAAAACATTTTTTTAAACATTGAGAATTCACATAATGTAGACTTTCTTGATTGTCGAGTTTCAAGTGGATTTCATTTTTGTTATTGACTATTTAGCCCGATTCGACTAACCAGAAGTGCTTATGTGGAACCTAGTCTTTAACACATGAAATTTCATTGTTTTAAACTCAAACGCAGTCGCAGGAGAGGAATATAATAACTATAATAAGTCGTATTGAAAATTCTTGACGTTCCTTTAAAGCGAATGGAATAATATGGAATGAATGTACCCATATGGACTATGAAGATAGAATATGGTCTTCACTTCTTTGTAGTAAAATACATGCAAATGTTTCAACAAAGTATGTTCCGGGAAAGTATTTTTTACTCCGTGGAAGCAATGCCCGCTTTTCGGGTGATGACGATAGTCACACGACAAAGATATGATATGACTGCAATACTTCTCCCACGTACCTTGGAACACTTCTCCTTCCTGCTGGAAGAATTTTCTGTGTATGTACATATGCAAGTATGTATGTATATGAATGTAGGTTTATCCGGGTTCAAGAACTGGAATGGCATGTACAAGTAGAGTTCACACGATGAAACTACACCGAGAAAGCGGAGAGTAATAATGGAACATGCTTGTTCATCATGACTATACATACTATGTAGTTCACTGCTCTTCTATGCATCATATCCAAAACGAAAAAAAAACTCCAGTTTTACTCGCTTCTTTTTATTTTTAGCCAAGAAATCCACCCAGTTTGTTCTCTTTGGAACATAGTAAGTGAAGAAGAGTGAAGAAGTTGAAAGGTAGACATTAACTATTCCACAGCTACATGAGGAGAAAGACCACACCGACAGGATCGAGTGTTTTGGAGTTGGAGTGCGACCGCCTCATAAATATGAGAATTAGCAACGTGACAAGACCAAGAAACTAACAAGTTTCATAAAAGGAAGCCTTTCAAATTAGGAATGAAATTGATTTAAGGGGTGCGTAGCTTAACAATGAGTAAATTTGATTTTCAGACATAGATTGGAGGCGATGTTTTTTTGCTTTAATAGGAGTTGCGATTCGTTACTGAAAGTAGGGAAGTGATATTCAAAATGTCGTTTGGAAATTAATTACGATGAAATATGTTAAGTGAATCCGTGTCAATATCAAGTCATCTTTGCTTCTATTAATGGAAGTGCCACTACTACCAAAGCGTGTTCAAAAGATAAGCAGCATTTCAGCTAATTTTCAGCTCAACTTGCATCCATCAAATCTCAGGTGAGGTACATACTTTGCACTTGTTAACAAACAATGATATCAATATCAAATATTATTTATTAGTTCAGTATTTTGAGCAGATGAACGTTACAAAGTAAACAGGAAACGGGTTAGGATGTGTAATGGCATGGTAGATGTGCATGCTTCTCACGCAATAAAACTCTTTGTAGGGTTTAGAAGTGTTTAACTAAACGTGTCAAGTGGAGTTCGCTAAGTGCCAAAACATGAGTTCATGTAAATAATATAATAATAATAATATCCCTCGTCAAATGAGAAAGAAGCTCTAAAAATGGTATATCTGATTCATGTAATTAGCCATCCCATCCTGATCAGATTTTATTATCCTCGCAAGCTGGTTTCAATCTTACCTTGGTCATTGGTTATTTGAAATTTATCAATTAGTTTAAGTAGTATCGTGTTATTAGATTTTTTATGTACGTTCACGTTCTAGTATTGTTCTGTTCTAACAACCTAATTCGGAGTAAATTTTCAACTCAACAACTTTTTATGTCTGCACTGATTGTCTGTGAGATTATTTTTTTTTCCATATGTCCCTTCTTGTTTTTGTTCAGACCAGAACAACACTTGTTGTATTCGAAAAGGACGATAGCCAGACGTGCGAAAAGAAAAAAATCTAACGTCTGTCAATGTAATAAACTGTCCAGGTTTAACCATCTCATAACCCATGCTGTTTAATGTTAGACTTGCATTCTCTTTGCCATATTGCCATTTTATTTAAAACAAAAAAATGCGAAGGGTTGAGTGAGATTATTTATGTTCTCTCCAAAATATATGGAAAGTGGAGCCAAATTCTTCAAATACAACGTGCGTTATGCCGGCATCCGGAGTAAAATTTTAATGCAATTCATCGAATTCATGAATACCGAAATGGTGTTGAGCAAACAGCAATATGTATATTTTTGCACTTTTTTTATGATCGCATCGCATCATCATAAAAATACAATTGAAACTGGAAAGTAACAAAAGACGACAGGAAGAAGGCTGGAACTTATTTGGAAAAAAAATGTGATGTATTCATTATTTCATCCACGATATGATATCATCATATATGCGTGTAGTGCAAGCAAAGCATTCTACTTTTCTTTGTCCCTTTCAACCATGATCACATCATATGAGAATGGAAAAGGGCTGTTAGGTTATATGTAGTATGCGTTCTTTTTTTATCTTTAGAACGAATGGTTTGTAGCTTATACTTAACCTGGGCAGTAGACCAGGCAGGCCACCCTTGCTACTTTTGCATAATATTATATACATGCAATCCACATAAGCATATGCAGTCTCCCAATTGAAATAAATTTGGAGAATTAAATCATCATGATGGGCCCTATATGATTTGGATTGCCACTGGATGAAACACGGCGTACGCGAATGCTTTATGTACAATGACGAGAAGGAAAAGTGTTTGACTCTTGCCGTATTGACAATGAGTTGTTCCACTATTTAGCTACTGTGCACAATGCTTATGTGTTTTTTACATTTTCCTTCCTTCCACTTCCGATTCCGTTTTTGTATTTCCTCTCTTTCTCACTTATGTAATTTGGCATTGATGCCGTGAAATGGAGAATAAAGTACGTTCTGCCTTTGGTTCACTTTTAGCGTTTATACAAGGCATGTATTCAATGAAAATGGTTTAACGGTCAACATACCTAGGCCTAGGCACTTACTACTTGTATTTAATTAGCTGACTTAAACATAGTTTGTAGAAGAAAGACTTGTGACAAATTATTTATTGGAATAAAATAAAAATTTCTATGCAAGTCCCACCTTACTGTGTAAGAAAAAAACCTTTCTTAATTTGTTTTAACAAGAATGATTTAGCCATGTCAAATACATTTTACCGTTTCTCTTCGCTAAAGACTTACGAAAATCATTTTCCATCCCATGACACATATTATCGACCATAATCCCTTTGAAGCAGCCTAATTAGTCCTATTTCCTCACAGAGCAAACGTTTTGTTTTCAACCAAAAAGGAAGAAAATGTACGTGTCAACGACCTGAAAGGAAAGAAAGAAAACTTCATGGAATGTGTACAAACACAACTCTTCGTTAGAGCAAAAAAGTCCTGTCATGTTCTCCCTTAACTTCCAAACACATTTATACTTATTGTCTTTATTCAATGAATGCATTTTGATTTGGCAAAGTTCAGAAGAGCATCTGTTATGTTGTTCTAACGGACATATTTGTGAGTTTGCGAGGAGGTTGAAAATGGGTGCTGCCGCGGACAAAATTCTTCCATCCGGAAACCCTGGAGATACCCACTCCCTTTTTTAGGTTATGAAAGGTATATGGCATTGTACAACTAACAGCATCATAATCTCACATCATGCTGGATTGGGTTCTTCTTTTTTTCTCTTTTCCCTCTGGAAACCTGGATGTATATATACTTGTTAACTTATTGTCTGATTTTTTTTGGGGGAAAACGTAATACACTTATTCCGGTTAGGGAATAAGTATTTCGTAACTTATTTCTCTAAGGGGGCGTCCCACAAATAGTGCATATTTTTTACTTTTTGCATATCTCCCGCATATGTTATTCAATATGCTCGAAACTGTGCAGTAATGTAGCATCAAAC
>JAHZMX010004346.1:0-10147 GCA_027743895.1 Seira musarum
AAAAAGGACGTTAAAAAGGCGCCCGCAGAATTTTCCTACACCATTTTGTACGTAGAATTCGAATATGTAGTCAGAATTTGCATAACGACTTTCCGAAATGTGGCAGTTGGCTGATATTCCTCGTCAGTGAAAGTAGTTATTAGTCATAAAAGGGGCTTATCATACAAATCCTTTCCCCGAGCGTTCTAGACCAATGTTCTTATTGTCAGTCAAAACAAGTTTTATTTATTTTGACATAACCTATCACTTCTCAATCATGACCACTGCATGACACATAGTATGACTTGAAAATAAACACTTGCATCCGTTATCATATCACTATCACAACATCAACATCAGCGCATGTGCTTGCAATTGTTTTTAATTTGGGCAAAGATACTACGGCAATCGCAATCTGTCAACCTAAGTAATGACCTTCACTAGTGCACGGAATATATCCCTGCTTATTTGCACTTATGGTGGTTGCTAAATGGATATAGTGTGTAATAATGAGCACATGGCTTGGTCTTTTTTTTACTCAAATGAAAACTTGTCCAAATAAAATGAAGATAAAATAATAAATACATCACTGTCGCTAATTAATTTCACATACGCACCTATGTGGATGATTTTTTTTTCAGAAATTAGTTAACAGCAGAGTATTGTACTGTTGTACAAAAACCGGTTTGGTTGAATCCAGATGAATCAGGTATATTGATCGCTTAAGGTAGAATGCGTAATTCATAACCCACAGTTTGTTACTACCAAGTTGATTGCAAGTGCACAGTCAAATTCTCTGCTAATGCTAAAATCTAAAAAAAAGTCACACCATATGCATTTCCAACACTGATTTGCAGTTTGCATTACTAGCTTTAATTTTAAACTTCTTAGCTTATCTTTGGCAATTTAACTGAAACCTAACCATCATATGCACAATATCATGTACGAACATCTTTAATCATTTAAAAATGCTGATTGTAGTAGTAACAATAATTTTATCCAGTTCCTTGATGTTCCTCATATCTGCATAAGCATACCAACAGCATACAATTTTTTACGTTTAAGGTCATAGCTTAACAGTCAATTTTTGCTTTAGTGATTTAAATATGATGGCATTCAGTGAGTTTATTACACTCAAGCCAATAGAAGTGGTATTACCTGTTTTTGTATCATATCCGAGGTCAGTATTTCAAGTTAAAAAAATTTAGTGTCCATATTTTAAGAACAATTGGGCATATATATAGGTATCTCTATTAGAGATGGATTTAATCAAAAAAATTTCAAGTCAAATCAAATCAGGTTTACTCATGTCAATCACTTGCTTTGGCTTCACCTACCTGCTTCGAAAAAAATACGAATTGTGGGCAAAATGATTTCGCATTTCCTCTTTATGAATAAGAGTTACTCAATGATTTCTCAATATTATAGCGATTTTTTTAGAATTTGCACTATTTGCAGCGGTATTCACAAAATGTTAATACACAGATGTTGTCAGTTTACCTAGCTTAAAATGGCTTGAACTTTTTTAAGCCGAGTTTTTTTTACATAACATGGACTTACCCATGGGACTTTGAAATTACTTTACTTTACGTTACTTTGAAATTGAATTTTTACAATTTAAGGACCTTCAAAATTATCCAATAACATTTGTACTGCTTTAAAACGGCTAAAACTCGTTCACTGCAAAATTTAAAAATAAAGAGTGAAAAATGACAAGCTTGTTTGCAAAAACTTTAAGCCAGTGCGTATGAAAATATCTGTTAGAAGTACAAATTTCTGCTAACCCTTTAAACAATTATTTACGCATAAAAAAGGCTTGATTAAAAAAAATCCAAGTAAGATTTAAGCTTAGATCCAGACTGAATCTCACTTGAAATTCCAGGTAAGGATATTCGAACAACATCGTTGTTTAAGTTTTACTTTTGTCTAACACTCTCAAATATGCTTTATGTAACTGACAGAGTAGAAAGACCGGTTTTTCTTTCATATTCTGGGCAATAACTTGTGAGTGATACGGGCCACCGAATTTTACTAAAAAATTACCTCGTCATATTTAACAATACTGTTCGGATGATACCACTGAGAGCACAAAAAATTCAATTTTTTTTTATTTTTAAGTCAATGTCGAGTATGGGAGCACTTGTACTTGCTACAGCCGTCTTTTTGCATTGTATTTCCAGAAAGGATATTTTCCAATGATATCTGAGATGGACGAGAAACATGCGACCGGACCCACGGCACGACCCACATTTCGCCTGAACGTGAGAGCGAGATTTGCGCACGATTCTAGTCATGATAATGTTTCCACTTTATGAAGAGTCTGATCAATCAACCTTGACAAGCTTGGAATGTCATTACTTCTGATTACAGCGACCACGGTTTTGTATATAAAAGCGCCTTGTGGAGCTCAATTTTAAGACAGAGGCCGCCGCAACATCGCTGAGAGCAAACTGGGTTCCCGAGAAAGAAGTCGCCGATTCTCACATTGCCCCATTTGAACGATTATTATATTAAACTTAAAAAAAGATGAACGCCGTTACCGATAATCTTACCGCAGTACTTCATGCCAAGGAAGACCTTCGGCTGGTAATTATTAAATAACTTTGTTCATTCGTAGTTTTCTTCGGTAATTTTAAAAAATCGCGTAAACTTTATTTGTAGGAGCAACGTCCAATTCCAGAGCCAAGGGATGACGGTAAGTAAAAAATTGTTTAACGTAATGCAAACAAAAAGCTCATTTTTTCCTTTTATATTTCAGAGGTACTACTTCGCATGGCTACTTCTCTGCTAGAGCCACTTTCTCTTGGTGTTCAAGCATGCAAGCGTGGAGGTGTGACATTAGGAAGCAAAGTGCTCGTTACTGGAGCGGGACCTGTCGGACTGGCCAACTTGATTGTTGCTAAGGCGATGGGCGCTTCGAAAGTCATAATGACCGGTAAGACAAAAACTGACGATTTTGAAAGAAAAGTTTCCTAATTTTGAATTATATTTTCAGATGTGGTTGAAAATCGCCTTGATGTTGCCAAAAGCATGGGTGCCGACTACACAATCACGGTTGGGAAATATGCCACTGCGGAGGACCTTGCAATCGAGGTTGAGAAAACATTGGGATGCCAGCCTGACGTTGCAATTGATGCAAGTGGTCAAGAAAGCACAATTGCTTTGGGCATGCTGGTAAGCATTGTGCAACTTCATTTAGCTATTTTATCGACAATTTATTTTTATTCCTATAATTGAGAATTTAAATGAATTTTGAACAGGCTGTCCGTTCTGGAGGACGCCTTTGTATTATTGGTCATGGACCACCAGAAGTAAAAGTCCCCATCATTAAAGCAATGACAAGGTAAAATTCAAAAAACTGAAAAGACGTACATAGTATTCAGTAATGTTTCGTTCTAATAAGCGTTTCTACTCTTCTTTTTAAAGAGAGGTTGACGTTCGTGGAGTATTTCGATATGCCAACTGGTAAGTTCATTGTAAAAAAAAAGATTGAAATCAGTCGAAATATATTTAACTTTTGACATTACTTTGCAGCTATCCTATGGCACTTGCAATGATTGCTTCTGGAAAAATCAACGTGAAAAAACTGATTACCCATAATTTCACGATTGAGAACACAATGGATGCATTCGAAACAGCCAAAACTGGAGCAGGAGGAGCCATTAAGGTCATGATTCATTGCTAAAATGTTAGGATTCGTAATAAAAAACCAACTGTCCACTTTTTCATGTATCGTCGTCAATAAACATGTTTTAAAATGCTGTGAAGCCAGTCAATTATTTGCCTTATTTGGTAGAAAAAAGCATTTTTTGAATAAAAAGAAGAGAAGTTTGTTCAGTTAAAATAACTGATTCGATTTGTATTTTAAAGACTTCATTTAGTATTTGCAAAAAATGTGATAATTACAACTGTACTCCATCGTTCGAGCGGAATTAGGTAAAAACAAGTTTGGTGGTGGGTTTTCTTTAAAAAAAAACCTAAATGACAGAGAAGCCTCTCAGCTGGAGACAATAAATATCTTTACGTATAATTTTGTCTTTTACGAACAAACTCAGTCGTTAATTTCATATATGAAGTACCAACAAGTATGACTATGTATCTGTTTCATCATGACTATGACAAAGAAAAACGTGAAAGATTTTATTGTTTCCAAGACCAGTTTTATTAATGATCCGGTTTTTTATATTCAACTAACAAGATAATTGGGAGATAGTTTTTACCTTATTTACTCATTAGTTTTTTGTACTGGAGAACAAGGCTCGTTTTAATATTTCGACAAAGTTTGCCTTTCGAAACTTATTGTCCGTAGAAGCAAGGTAAACTAGATATTTGCTAGAATTAACCTAAACTTCACTTCATCCGAGCTCTCAAGAAACTTTATAGACATGCTTGTTTGGCGTTTCGGATATGAATTTTTTATGGATTTACCAAGAGAAGGACATTGGTTATACTTGTCATGAGGTATGCCAGGAAATTCATGAGATTCTCTCGTCGAGCAAGCACGGACTCCACATATCGTTGAGCCACCCATTGAACATAAAAGAGACGCTTTCTCTTTGTCTATTTTGTGTATGGAATTGCGATCTTTTCTTCGAAACAAATTTTTCACTATCTACGCTTAAGATTTCCAACATTGGCACTAAAATTATAAAAGCAACACCAAAAAGTGCAGTTGTAATCACAAGTATACAATAGACGAATACAGGCACTAACCTGGAACATTTGAATAAAAGCCATGTGAGTGTAACAATGAAAATGTGAAAGAAAGAAATTAAACGTAACAAGTTATTGCGAATAACAAAATCCGCTCTTTTCAGAATGATACGAAGTTGAACATACAATCGCAATGTTCTGTTCTCAGTGAGGGAAGAAGATGGATTAGCAATCGTTTTTAGACATCTTAAGGTCGTGTAAATCAGACTAATATATTACACCAAATAACGACATAAACCGACAGAATTCGAAGGCGCACACAAATCCAAGTAATACGCGAATAAAACTTGCGATAATTATTGTTTTGCATATCCGCTATGTCCGTAAGGCGAGTCCAGGATGAATTCAAAATCAATATAAAAAGGGTCCAAGTCTGCCAGCGTGCTTATAGTTGGAAGGATTGTCACACTCGCTAAAATTAAAAGATTTGCGGCTATGGTAAGCAATCCCAGAATATTTGCGATTGAGTCTGAAGCATGTCGAAATTCTAAAACAAAAATATACTCTAATATTTTTGTCAAGATCTCTGCATGATTCAGCCAAAGCAGATTTGCAAAATCAAAAAGAAAAAATATATATTCTCGTACCCTTCTGCTCCATTATAAATAATTTGTTGACGATTTTCAGTCCCCCTAAATCCATCAGAGTTGTTAGAGA
Source organism: Seira musarum (assembly GCA_027743895.1). Lineage (NCBI taxonomy): Eukaryota > Metazoa > Arthropoda > Collembola > Entomobryomorpha > Entomobryidae > Seira > Seira musarum. The sequence goes on from JAHZMX010004346.1 coordinate 5,350, forward strand.
AATCTCACTTTCTAGGCTAGCAGCAGTTCCAAGGGCGACACAGATTGCAATGTGAAGTACTCCAATAAACCTTTGAGGGTAAAAGAATTGCACTGTCGGAACAAAAATGCACGATCCAATCGCGAGAAAAAGTTTTACAAAAATTTCAGAGATTAGGAAGGGTATGAATTTGAAGAAATTTTTACATGTAATTGGTTCAATTGCAAGGAAAAGACGTGGGCCAATAAATAGATGTATAGGATATGGATAGAGGAAGTCGAAAACCAGTCCATGAAGTTTCCAAGCTGTCCGTAGATAATTCGTATAATATGAATTTTGACCTCCTATTTTACTGGTGGAAGCACTCATTTTGCCTCAAATAAAAGTAAAAAAAATGATGTGGACTAAATTTGGGCGTCACTTTTTTATATGTATTTACTTTGAAAAATAAACTGATTTGGTAAAAAAATCTATACTTATAAAAACTTAAGAATTGAACGGATTGTATGAAAACAACAAAAAATTTGTCAAATAAAAGTTGTGTTTAGCCACATACATCACCAAATTACACTGTCCTCAATTTATATTTGAGATATTGTTTTAGCTTCGTCAATATGTCAGTACTGGAGAGGGTCAATATAGTTAATTTAAAAAAAAAGATTCCCAGGTTTTGGGAACTTTTTTCTTCAGAATGCTCTTAATTCGTTGAACTACAGAATACGGCATAAGCGGAAAATCGAAGGATCGAGACCAAAAATTGCAAAATATACAAGTAATATAAAGAGAAAAACGAATGCGCTGAGTTGTCGATGTCCAAATTTGACATTAATACTTTAAAGTTATTTATTCACAGACTTGAATCAAGAGTATAAAAAAGTTTAAACTATTTACTCAAGCCAGCGTTTAAACACTTCAAGTCCCGACGATGGTGTGGTTTTATACCAATGAGGAATGAAATCCCATATCGCCTCGAAAGTGACCTTTTGAAGTACCTCACTATCCATTCGAAACTTAGCAAAATCAAATGTCAAAATGCTTTACATATTCGAAACTACGCAGAAAAAATGTTAACAACGAAATTGATACTTACTGCGCCAACAACTATTTTCTATTACTAACATAAAGGGAAAAAAACTCAAAGGTAAGTATATGTTTAGCCTTTTCTTTGAGTGTTTTGCTCCGGTTCCTACTTGCAAGCAAATAAAATGTTGGGCGTTTAGCAGAAAGAATTCGTTTTCTGCATGGTTTGTTGTTAAAAATGGATTTAAATGTTTCCGGGTAAAGCGGGTTTTAATGGGTAGATAGAAACAAAGATAATTTGGGTAAAAACCGTTTTATGGGTACAAACGTGTTAAAGTTAGTTAAAATGGACAAAACGCGTTTTACCCCGTTTTGTTTATTTAGTTTTATACATTTTTTTAGGTTAAATTCTTTTTACTGTGGATATTATTTATCCACCTTCCTGACGCTATGCTATATATTGTTTATCTTTATTGCCGTAATTTTCAAAAACTTGAAAATAAAGAATTATTTTTTCAGCATTTAGAACTCCTTTCATGACTTCTAGTTTTACTTGTTCGTGCTCGTTCTTTGCTTAAAAAGTTTGGAGTCACATTGTTTAGAGGATTCAGGCACCGTTTGAGAATATATTTGTGAAGTGATTTGAAAGCATACTCTAAATCATGTCATCTAAAACTTTGTCTTTTTAAAATGAGGTCGCCTTGGATGCCAATAGTGGAACAGTGAAAACAAGTTTTAGCTCCTTCATAGAAAAATAAAACATTATTTTGTACAAATAGCATAAATGACCGAATATTTCGAAATAAACTGATGAGGATTCCCACTCTACACTTCGTCTCTACCAAAATTTCAACAACAATAACGATTGTACTAACTCCACAGAACATGAGATGTAAAAACAACGGAATCAAAAACTCCTTAAGATTAATTTTGTCCTCCTGCGGAACTGGTTTTAGAGAATGCTTTTGAATAACGTGTAAACTTTTTCTTCTTAAGTTATACGCCCAGTCGGTCCATTCACGAATTTTGTCACGAAGCCCAGCTTCCAGAGTTCTCTGGATAGTTTCCATTACCCAATCCCGATTTTGAGTTTTGATCACAAAGGACTTCTGGAATGTCTGCAACGGATCATTGACATGTAAACATTCGTATCCCATTTTCTTCAACTTTGAAATCCATGGCGTTGGTGGAAATACGGGTAAATCTTTCTTTTCAAATATTCGGACGCTCTTAGCAGCAAACAACGGAACAAGCGTGACCATTCCCCAATCGGCTCTGACAAATATTTTGGAAATGTCAATTTTTTAAAGTGCCAAGGCTGTTCCGTGTTTATCAAGAAAATATGCTTTATCATCTTTGTGTCGTCCTACAATGACTCTGTAGCCGTCTTGAAAGATTTCCTGAATTCGGTCATAATTTTTTGCTGAAATTTTGACGCTGATTAGACTGGTTATGGAATTGCTGTAAAGACTAACTAAAACCACGGAAGAAAGACTCAGTATTGTAATAAACGCGGGTGTTTTTCCACTTGGAAAAGGTCTGCCGGCCAAAGCAGTAAAAGTATTTATGAGATCATCAAGAACCAAAAATAATTTTCTATTGCTTTGAATGGTCCAAATGGAAACGGAGAGCAATACTGTAAAAACAAATATAAATATCCATGTCGACACAGTGAAAGGAGTAGTCCAAATCCCGATTACAGTTTCATTATACAATGGCATCTCTATTCTGCAATAGAAAGCAATGTCATCCATTGACTCAACAAACTGAGCTCCAGCTTTTATGTGGGCTGCCCTGCGATGATCAATTTTATTCATTGGACCAGAAATTAAAGCTGTGTCCCAATGCTTTGAAATATGGATGGACATGTTGTGATATTCGGAAATGTAGATAAGCTGCATCAAGTAATATTCACATGGGTATATCTCCAGCGATCGGAACTTTAAAAGGTCATTACAAGCGTATGGGTGCTCGGGAACAAAGTGCCGTGGGTTCACACCTCCAGTAATAAACCGTTTAGTTCTTGTGATTCTAAATAATCTCCGATGGAATATTATAGGATTGTTAAGAAGTCCATATTCCAATTACAGTTTCATTATACGATGGCATCTCTCTTCTGCAATAGAAAGCAATGTCATCCATTGATTCGACAAACTGAGCTCCAGCTTTTATATACGCTTCCCTGCGATGATCGATTTTATTCATTGGACCAGAAATTAAAGCTGTGTTCCAATGCTTTGAAATATGGATGGACATGTTGTGATATTCGGAAATGTAGATGAGCTGCATCAAGTAATATTCACATGGGTATATCTCCAATGATCGGAACTTCAAAAGGTCATTACAAGCGTATGGGTTCTCTGGAACAAAGTGCCGTGGGTTCACACCTCCCGTAATATACCGTTTAGTTTTAGTGATCCTAAATAATCTCCGATGGAATATTATAGGATTGTTAAGAAGTTCATAGAGCGTGTCTTCAGAAAAAGAATTTTCGGATCTGACACAGTATTTATTGCACTTTAAAAAGAAATTTATGTCACTCGAAGTTTGTGTATATACCAGCAGTTTGATTGCTTGAAAATATTTGGTTGCCCAGAAATCAGGTGGGAAAACTTTTCCAGGAATTTTTACTAAAATGAAAATGAAACCGGTATGAAGTAAATATTTTCCAAAGTTCGTTGCAAAGTTGCTATTTGAAGTATAAAATGTGCAAACTACAATTGTAAATGGTTGTGTAAATTTGTATTTATATTCTCTTTCAACTTCCATGCTGGAGTTATAAGGAAGATTTATGAGTAACCGCAGATCTTTAAATTCCAAATCCCAAACAAGACCATTTTCTAGACGAAGCTTGGATCCATGAATCCATAAAACGTATTGCTCGGAATGTGCCTTTAAAAATGGCAGAATTAGCTGAAGAAGTTTACTAGGAACTGGGTTTTGTTTTTGCAAATTATAAGAATAGCAAATTGTCGTGCTAAATGTAAGTAGTAGGTATGTAAACGAAACCAACATTTTTCATGACTTTCATTATTAACTTGTTTTAAATATTAGGAAATATTAAGTAGCTTTTACTAAATTAATTGTGGAAACTTCTAGTTCAAGTCAGTTTTACAACATTGATTTTTAAAACAGTATTAGTAAATTACACAGTTTCAATAAAATCAATTTACCCACCAAAACGTATGTGTCTTCCCATTAATGTATTTCTTAGGATTAGCGGATGTTTATCTGAATTGTGTTATCCATTTGTAATACACTTAACATTTTGAATCCTCCTTGAAAGTTGTGTAAGGTTTCGTAAAAGTGCGTCATATAATATGAACACAATTAAATGGTTTATGTAAGATGCAATTGAATAAAGCTCTTGTGATTTCCTTTGTTACTGGGCATTGTATCACCAAGGTCAGATTCACTAGGGAAGCTCATGAACTGATGGGCGAACTACGACAAGTGAGATATCAAGTCTGGGATAATTTGTAGCGTAAATTACGAATCCGGTGTCATCTAACCGTCAATGGCATTCCCTGAAATGATTTTTGCAACTCAATCGCAATCAACTTACAAACTAACACATACAAATAGCCAGCATACCATTGTAATGGCACAATTAAAAGCTCCCAAGACATTGAACAAGATGCTTTTTAATGTTTTTGATTTTTTTAACTTTAACGGCAGGCGAAGGGGTTAAACTATGTTTCAATGATATACTGTTGTACATACTAGTCATTAAAACATGTTACCCTTCCCTCTGTCGTGGTTAAAAGTGACAGTTGGAAGGGTACTTTGAAGTAACAAT
>JAHZMX010004347.1:0-10584 GCA_027743895.1 Seira musarum
AACAACCCGTATTATTATGTTCATATGTAGTAGCAGTCATGTAACTAGATAGGAAAACAACAAGTGCATCTTATACCAAAGTCATCGTCATCGTCGTAGAAAAAAATGGCTCGTTTAAACAGAACAGTTCAATAAATATATTTCTCCTTTTTTTTTGCTCGCGTTCCGTCCGTCCATCCATCCATCCATCTATTCATCTTTTTTTTCTTTTATAATACTCCCACGAAAATATAATGCCGCTGCCGCTCGCTGCATCGAATGTGTTTGAATGTGATGTAGAGGTGGCACATTATTTATATGGAGCTATTTCTTTTGAAAAAAAAAGAACATGCATGAAATTTCGTGTGTATTCTAAATCTTCATGAATTTAACTTCATGGCCAGCTGGTGCTTTGCCTGCTTGGGGTTGAAAAATGTTACAAAACCATTTTTGATGGTGCATGTGATACAAAAAAAATGAATGAAATGATGTGTATAACATTGTAGATGGCTGACCTGTTAAAAAATGTAGTTATCTATGTGCGTATATATATGTGCCAGGATATTTTTTTCCACATTTACTGCTCTATAAAGGTTAGGCTAGGAATATCTAGGAAAAATGTGTGTTGATGTCGATGTTCATGCCCTAGAATCCATTCATCTCCATTGGAAATGGAACAGCTGTAGATATATTTCACCAGGGAGGAGAGAAAAAAATGTGAGATGGTCATAGCCATTGAACTTGAAAACTGGCAAAGAAGGATTCACTACTACTACTACTACTACTTCGGGCCGAGTGTTTTTCTCTTATTACTTTTTTTGCTACAATGGAAAGACGGATGGTATGGGTACTTTCCTCTCTGTCTTTTGGCTTCTTTTGCAAAAATGTGATTTCCTTTCCTCAAGATTCATTCATCTCGCTTGTCTTTGAATAAACCAATTCGTTTTTTCTTCTCATCTCCTTTTTCCTCATCAAATTTGGTTTTGTTTTCGTTCGTGTAAAAAAGAAAGGCAAGACAAAGAAGCGAAGAAGATGTGAAAAAAGAGTGAATTTTTGCTTTATCTTGTGTTTTTTCTATGCGATGTGTCCTGTGTCATCTCTAATTGATTGCAACATCGAGAAAAACACGTTCCTACGAAAAGCATTCATTGGAAATCGAGCAGAGAAAGTGTTGCCACACAACACACAGCTGAATACGCTCTTATTTAGTTCCAGTAAATCTGAACAAACAGAATGCAATCCTTTGACAACATTAAATCTGGTTTTTCTGGAATCAATGTTGTTCCGTATCGAATCAAGGACCACACAACTACACAGCACACAAGAAAAAAAGATGTGACTGACCGCTCCAGCACAACTGCAGCCATGGGTTTGGTTTGCATACACACCGAGAATAAATTGAGTAGAAATATACAAAAGTGAAATTTCTAAAGAAGCTTCGAAAAAATTGAATTTAGGAAACCAGTTCTACTCTATTCTATCCACTGATACTGCTGTAGTTGGTCTGGTCGGTCAGTCAGAGAAGAAGCGTGATGTTCTTTTTTTCTTTCTTTTACTTAATCTCGGGAAAAATATACAAGTCCCTTGTGAAACAAAAAAACAAAGGAAGAAGGGAAAAAGGAGAGAGAAAATGAAGCGGTATCTCGTCTTTGATTGCTTTTTTGTACTGCATTAATTGAAACATGTGTGGTGTGTTCCAATCTGAAAAAATCCAAGTAAAGCCTGGGTAGCTTAGCTCTACTTATAAAGCACACAGAAGCTTAAGAAAAGAGAAAGGAACGTGACACCGCAAAACAAGAGAAAAAAAACTACGCTCTTCTTCGCCTTCTTCTTCCTTTGAGTCTTTTTTTATTCAATCAGAAACAAATCAGCAAGGCTTGTGCTAATTCAGATAAATTCTTCGATTAATTATACATGACAGGAAGAATGCGTCTACACAGTCACTGTTTTTTTCTTCTTCTTCTTTAGTGGATGGTATATACACACCGGCAATATTGAAACAAGCTTATTCAATTGAGTGAGTGATTAATGCACTTTCTCCGTCTCATTTGTTTCTTTTCGTTATACGAAGCGAGATTTCCTTCTCTGATTGATAAGATAAGGAGGGTAAAAAACAGGAAGAATCCTAGAGCGCTAATTTATCGCAATTTGTAAAGTCGGCCGGNGTGGATGGTATATACACACCGGCAATATTGAAACAAGCTTATTCAATTGAGTGAGTGATTAATGCACTTTCTCCGTCTCATTTGTTTCTTTTCGTTATACGAAGCGAGATTTCCTTCTCTGATTGATAAGATAAGGAGGGTAAAAAACAGGAAGAATCCTAGAGCGCTAATTTATCGCAATTTGTAAAGTCGGCCGGTTCATTCCTCTGAATTTTGAATGAATTGTGAGCCGTGAAGTCAGAGGAATTTCGCAAGAAATTTTGCACTTTTATAAATAATTTAAGAGAATATTTTTTGCACTTACTTTTAAAGGACGTAAATGATAATCCAATTAATAAAGTTTTATTCTGTGACAATGAGAATGCTCATTGTCATTGAATTGCAATTGGAACATTGACACTATTCCAAAGACCTTTTGGTAATAATAAGTTTCACTTCAAAAGTTTTACTTCAAAGTTCGGGATCTAGAATTTTTCGAAGGTGAGATGATGATGAATTTCACAATATGTATTTCAATAGATCTGATAAAAAGTTCAAAAGTTTCTGTTCTCAGTCGTTCTGGTGAAAAAATTTGTATTTATTTATTTCTCACGTGTATCTGGAAACGCATGCATTCATCCTCCACAAAAGCACAAAGATTCACAATAAAGCAATGCGAGAGTTCAATGTTGAAACACGTACACTTATTTTATTTCTTCAAGTCAAAGTGAAACCACGAGACAGTATGTATATATTTTACTTCACACAACACATGTCAATACCTCGTTCTCGAAAGTTGAAGAGAGTGCGAGAGAGCGATGCAGAGATTGTATCCGTTCCCAAGCAATGATGCAAGCGAATGTCTACAACTTATCCTTCGCAAAGAGAGCCTCAGTATCAGAAGAAAACTCTGACGAAGGAGATCAAGAAAGAAACACGTTTATCTTTTTTTTCGCTCACACAAAAACGCACAGATTCACAAGAATGGCAGTATTCAGGTTTCTTTTTTTTTCTACACCAACCAAACCAAACCACACACCATAGCAGTCAAGTCAAGACCGTCCATCGAAAGAGAAAGAAAGCATGTGAGAAGAAAGAATTCAATTGAAAACGACCATCCCGACTTTTCCTTTTCTCAGTCCGTCTGTCTGTCTGGTCATGTAAGAATGAATGGGGATGCACTTGTGCACTTCAATTTAGACCATGTAAGGTCAAAAAAATATGCTTCGTGAAAGAAATATCCCTTTCGTTGTTGCACCCAAAAGAGTTGCATTTACTGCATCCGATTCACACTAAAAAACGGGAGTAGGCAAAGAACCGTTATAAAAAAGGGAACATGTGCAGCTAACGAGAATATCCTTCTTTTTTACTTGTAAAGCAAAAATCCGTGTTTTCCACAAAACCCGAAAAAAGAGCTAAGTTGAGCTGAGCACACAGTTACTTTTTTTGAGAGAAGTGATTACTACGAGAATATTGCTTCCACCACTTCCACTTCCATTCTCTTCCCGAAACGAAGGAAAACAAAGTTTTTTCGTGTGCTTGTGCTTCTCCGGCTGGTTTCTCTCCTCTTTTCCCAGTTATTTTTATGCATGCTCTAGTAATATGAATGGAGATAGAGAGAAACAGTCCGCATGGACGTGCAGCTTCCTATCGACTGCTTTCAGGCAGACAAAGTTCTTTCCAGCTATTTGCATGACGATCGACTCTCTCTCTCTCTTTTACTCTGAGCTCCTAATTAATGCGGGGCTAGGGATAATGACTGCGATTGCGTCGTGTCCTGTGAAAACCGAAAGAGCGCACACGAAAAAAAATAAAACCGGGCAGTATCTATCTTAACTCCTCTCAGAAGCACATAGAACTCTGCAGCTAGGCACACGGAGTCAGTCAGAACAAAAAAGCAACCAGGCAAAAGAGCTTTAATAATAATGTGTATAATGTACGAAGCAAAGTGAGCACTAACAAAGTAAAAGCACTGAAAATGCCTGATATTTTTTTTCGCAGCCCCTCTTGCTCTTCTTCTTCTTTTCCTTTTTCTCACTTCTCTTTTTGCTCTTCCCGTCGTCCTACGGATAAAGTGGTGCACATAAAGTAAGTAACTAAAAATGCAAAGGGAATGAAAATGATGAGAAGGATGAATCTAAATGGTAAATGCTATTTAGATGTAGGAGGAAAAAGACACAAGCAGGAAAAAAAGAACGTCATACTTATACTAGTAGTCAAGTCATCATCATCATCAGCTCAGCTCAAAAGAGTAAAAACAAATCCGTCTGTTTGTAACCCGTATCCCTTCATACAATTTTTTTTGCTTGCTTGTTTTTGTGTTGTTGTGATCATGATCATGAAATGGAGCATTTTTCGAGTGGGAGTATATATAAGCCGTTTTATGCAGTAAAGAATCCTTTTAGCTACTTTTCCTTAAACACATCATCACTTCATTGCCACCAACAGTCAAAGACCATCAAAATCAAGTGACTTTTCTAAATGCATGTATGTGTGTGTATCTGCACACACTCCTGAAATTCAGCATGTTTTGGCTTGTGTGTGCAATATGAGACGCTCGAGTTAGACGCAGAAATGATATGACGATGCTACGCTCGTTCCGAGCACTCTTTATAATGCAATAATGTCATCCGTTTTTTGAAAGAGGATAACTGTAAATATTGCACATGCAAAAAGGATGAGTTGGGGCAATACTCTGAAAATGTTGTTCTTACTTTAGTTGTCTTATGATACGTATCTTGCAGTTTCTTTTGATATTCATGGTGAGGTAAGTGACAATCACCCAATGACAATGAATTTTCTGCGAAATTTTCCAAAGCATTCTTTAAAAATTTTCAAACATTGAAATCAATACGGATTTGACAGTTTTGGAGAAAAAAGCGATGTTTTGACATCTGTCATTTCTGCAGCTATCAGCAATTACCTATTTGATGTTACGAATAAAAACATCCCGTTTTCAAGATCAAACACCTTTGTTATTTTTTATACCTTTTACAAGATCGTCTCCTGCTGTATAATATGCTATGGTACAAAGAAAAGGAAATTATTATCGCTGAATGATGATATAATGGAAACTCAAGATGACTTAAAGGAGTATGCTGAATCAATGATCGTACTTTTATTTCATGCAGTTTGCTTTTAAAAAAAGGTTGTGTCGATATATGTATGAAGTTTGGAAGACGACGAGAAATCTTATGGGGTACACGGAGAAAAAAAACGAACTTTGACAATTCTCTTCTTTCCCTGTTACTTTCAGCTATCTTGTTCTCTGGAAAAGTTATGTTTCGTTTCGAGCTGCTCACTTTTTTTCTTACTCGACGACTCCACTGATTCTTTTTCTTTTCGTTGTGTTGCCTGTCTTATATTTGGTGTGTTCCTCCATGGGAAGCTTTTGCCAGTTGCCCCTGTACTCTCGACCGAAGCAGACGGAGAGGTTTGCTCTGTGGAGTTGTCTACTCACTTTGATAAATACGCCTTGCAGAGATGGATACGGATGAAATGAATAAAACAAAATCAACTGCGGTACATGCGGAAGCAAAAAACTTACTTGGCTTTTCGTCACCTTATATTTTTTATGTATTTATTTTGATGCAGATATATAAATGCAAAGTTTTATGTAGCTACTCTACTTCAACAATTTGTTTCCTGGAAAAAAATTAATTAGATGACAAAAATTATTAACAACGCAGGTTTTGGGATGACCAAAACGCTAAGCACCAATTGTAGCTCTAGAATCTACAAAGGATACAGCTCCACGTTTTGCGTATTGCATAACCTTATTGTGAATAAGAAGCGGAATGAAAAAGTAATTAGCATTGAGCAACACTGCCCCCATTCATTAATGCATTTTAAAACAGAAGAGCGTGTATTTTGCATACACATTCATGCTAAAGAGGAAGCAGGAAAGATTTCAACACTTTTCCTCGCGCATGAACTGCCAGTTTTTATTAATTCAGCTCGTGTTGAAAGCATAGCCAATGAGAACAAAAACCAGTCCCAAAAACTTCATCAAGAACGGACCCTCTCTCTCTCTTGTCTAACTCAGTCTGACTTCTCTTGTTTTTTAATTATCAAATACACGAGCGCAAAGTTATGCAACTCTGGTTACATCGTTCTCTGATAAGCGAGCGGAGAATGAAAGGGTTGAGTCTTCAACAAAATGAATAGGCTAGACTCTTAATGAACTGCTTGATGAAAAACACGAATGAGGATTGTGCATTGATGAAGAGCTCTAATAAAAAAGACAAGAGACGAGCTTGTTCTTTTCCTTCAAATAATAGCTCCTTCTCTGATGATGATGACTGTGATTACGAGGAAACATGCTGATGAAGCCGTTCTCTTTGCTTTACATACTTAATGCTTTCCGTGAAGACCTTGCCATACAATTAGGGAGTCTTTATTAGTCCTCCTCTTCAAGAAAAAAAACAACATAATAATCAATATTGAAGCCGGTAAACCCATTTCGCAAACGCTAGCGTAGCAATAATCAACCATGTTAAGACGCGGAGCCTTATGAATATGCACCAACCAAACCAAAACCAATACATTCGCTACTCATTTGTTTGATTCAAGTTTTTTCTCTGCTTTACTAATAACGATAATCTATACTTAAGTTGTACGTACACTACCTTTTTGGGAGATTGTGATTATGTTGTTGTTAGTCAAACTAGATGAATAGTTAATCGTCAGTTTTTTTTTCATTCACTGGCGTTTTTTTGGGCGAGGCTCTCAGCTCCAAGACAACCAATGACTTGACAGCCACCTTCCTACACATACACAAGCGCCATTTAAAAATGCTCCTGCTTTTACCAAGCTTATTTGCATTGTCACATTTGCATTTATTCATTACATTAAACGCCTCTGGAGTAAAAGGGAATTGGAAGGGCTTTCATTTTCTATCCTTCTTAAAATGCCTCCATTTTACCTATCATTATCTGTCTCTTTTTAGTGCATAATATGGTTAGATTGGATGGATTTTGATGAGGTAAAATGAGTCAGACAAGTGAAGCTAAGTGAAGCCCCACAAAACACTATGGACTAACTACTTTTTCATGTAGAACTTTAGCTTAGTTATAGAGCTTTTTTTATTTTGGCATTTTTAGTGAAGTACGTGAAGTGCTACAGGATAATTGAACTGCTGGTCTGAATACTAAGAAAAAAATAAATATCTTCCATCACCAATAGCAGTAGTAATAGTAGTAGATATTTTTAGTGATTACACTAAATGCTTCTGAATCTGTTAAGAGGGAGAAGAAGAGAAAAAAAGAGCTGCCATTAATACGATTATTATTATGGCTTTTCTCTAAATGGTTGTGAGTCGCGCTAAAAAGCTCCTGCTTTTATGGTAATCGTAATACTTAATGCAAAGTAGATTCATTTTACGAGAAATTTTACAATGCATATTTAGAAGCGATTCTAATGGACAATTATAGATTAAAGTGCAATTTATTCCTGTACTGGTGTAACTTCATGATTAGTTCTAGTTTTAGTTGTAGTGAACCCAGAGGAAAATTAAAGAAACTAGAATGTCGTGTCTCTCTGTGTTTTAAAGCCACCTACACAAAAACCTGAGATTCCGTGTAGATAGCATCATTCATGACATGACTAAACAATGCTTATCATTTCACTAAACATCGACTAGTTTTTATGTTCTCATTAAATTAACTCAATACGAAAGCTCATGAGCCGTTCATTCCCTAATTTGATTTCCACCATTCAAAATAGTCCCTACTTGAACTTATTAAAATGACACTGACAAAAACCCATCCACAAAAGAATCTATCCTAATCCTTAGACACATACTTTTTGAGTGGGAAGCCGTAGGAGTCCTTATCATCATTTGATCACTTATTATTTCGACTCGAGCGGAGAATGACTTGTTCACGTCCAACTACATACATCCTTTTCAGTCAGCAACTTCTCTCAACATCCTCTTCTCTTCTTCTTTTTCCTTCTCTCTCTCTCTCTCCATGTATTTTAATCACCAGCAGGAGGACATTTTTTTCATGATCAACTTAAGCATCATCAACCTCTTCCTCCACAAGGATAGCCCAAAAATTCCAAAACTATTTTCGGGGGTCATCTGATCATCACTGCTTTTCTGCTCTGCTCATCATCATCAACGCTCGTTCTTTATTCTCTGGCCTGGCTTGAATGGTAAAAAACATTCCTCCTCTCAAACTAAAATAAATGATGATGAGGACGATCAACTGAAAATAATAAGGAGGAAGGAAGCTTTTTAAAAACTCTATTCCGTGTCTCCTTCTCTCCTTTTTTTCTGATGTAATGTCTCACAAAGGTCGTGACACATATTACCACCAACCAACTATAAAGAGCTTTGGCCATAAGGTTAAAGCTTTTGCATAAAAACTGAAGTTAAGAAGCATTGAGTTGGGTTGCTTTTGCTTGACTAAATGAAAATGAATAATATGTTCCCTCAATTTCATCCCCATTGTGCATTCATCCATAGTCCAAACCATTATTAATTCCCTTTTTCCAGGCAGCAGCATCATTAATAAAAATAAACCCTGTGGCACTTGACTCCACTTCTCTAAAGAAAGCTTCCTTCATACATCCAGAAAAACTCAAACATGTACATATTTGCTTTTCAGATCACTACTACTACCAAAAACTACTACTACTACTTTACTTACTTTATTCCCAGGGAAAGATTAACAGAGTGGAAAAGACGAGAGAATATATTTCCTCTATTGATATATCCCTTTTAAAACTTATTATTAACCGAAGAGAAGAGAGAAAAGAAGATTGCAAAGAAGGCAATGACAAGGATTGTTATTGTTGTTTCTCAAGAGTTATATGTTTTCTTTCAGTTTCTTTTACTAGTTAAGTTCGTTAGCATGCAGGCAGGTGCAGTGGATACAGAGGATGAGAGGAGGACACACACTTGTGCAGAGTCGATATCCAACTGTGATATTTAATTAAGAAAGAAAAGAGATCCTTTTTCGATCGGTTAGTTTTTTTTTACCTCTCTACTTTATTTTATTAACTTCTTTAGTATATGCATAGATAAATGTACCCAAGTTTAATTCAATGTCTTATACTCAGCTTCTTCTCATATGCACAGTTAGAAAAGCAAACGAACAATTTTCTTGTTTCTCCAGAGGAATCAAGTATGGTACAAAAAATGATAATGATTTGCCCACGTCTTCTTGTTTTTCTTTTTTATCCTTTGACACTTCTATACAGGCACGTAGGTGATCATAGCACCTTTTTCCCTTATGTGATCATTAGAACTTGATAATTTTAAGTTTGGCAACCTGCTACGATCATCTAGACGCTCACAATATTTTTTTAAATGTATGCATAACTTTTTTTTCCACTGCTTAGGCATTTATTACTTTATCAGGCCGACATCACAAAAATAAAGACCATGGCACTGGCATGGCATGCCTTGGCATATCCCATCGCTCCATACTCATTTTTTTCTCTTTATCAGATCCATCTTTACCGAGAAAAAATTAATAGGTTTGATACCTGGTTTGTGCACTACTGCTGCTGCTAATCATCTTTGGAACATGCTGATTTTAATAATAATAAAAAAATAGTACCTGCAAAACATGAGCCAAAACTAAACAGCTAGGCACGGACGAAACAAATCGAAATGGAATGGACAGGTTCAGTCAGACTTTACATTTTGGATAATGAACGCGGTATTTTATTAGCACCGTCACCATCACTCTCTCGTCATTTAAGTAGTACTCTCGTGCTTTTTACAGCCGTAATTTAATGCATGAAAACGGTAAGCAATTTTATTAGTTTCATCCGATATCTGCATTTCATTTGAGTAGTGGCTGTAAAAAAGCAGTAATCTTTTTCGTTACTTTATTATTGCATTTATAATGATTTTTCTGTGCAGTAGATGGTTTCACCATATCGCAAGTTCCGATCACCATCATTTTCATCAGAAAGGAAAAAAAAAGGTTTTGATCGGTTGGTGGTATGCCATGGCAGTGGAGTCGATTATCAATTTGATTTTGATGACCGTTTCGTTCCATACTGCTTCTAAACACATTCACTTTGGCGTGAGTATGATAATGCATGAATTTAAATGAAGCAAAGGTAAGTCACCTACATACACCCATACCTGCAATTTTCCAAAATCCAATTAGTTTCGGAGACTTGTCGTGTGGTATGTATGCAAAGCAAAAGGCGTCAAAAGTTAACATTTCCGTTTTTTATTGGAATTCCAATGGAAAGAAATTATTTTTCGTTTTTTTTTATTCCGGGGAAAACAGTAAACAGGAAAGTCCATCTCAAGAGAAAAAACATTCGGAAAAGAAAGTACATGTACATACTAATGCCTGAAAGTATTTAATGCATGAATAAGCAAACTTTTTTTTACATCATTTTCCCCTTTCGTCAGAGCTTTTCTTCTTTTGGAAAGTTGTACAAAAGAATTTGCACATTTCTCACATTAAAATAAATCTTACGAACACAATAT
>JAHZMX010004348.1:0-10019 GCA_027743895.1 Seira musarum
CCCACTTGATTTTTTTGCCCCCGGCACCAATAATCCGACCCGTTTTTGGCCTGACAAAACGGGACAGTTGGAGAAGAGTTTAGAAGCAAGCCCACTGTAAAAGCGTAGAATGTTTTAATTGATCTGGGAATTGAGATAAAAATAAGCAAAAATATATGCTTGAGCTACTTTGACCTTGAACTATTTCGAGGTCAGTTCTTTTTGTAGCAGATTTATTGACCCCGTGAGTACTCCGGCATTCAATATACTGATATCGGTCGGTCAAAAGTGAACTAATTACTTCACAATTTACCCCATACCATTTGAGTTTATGCAAAAGTAATTCTCTATCGATTTTGTCGCGTTATGTAGGTCAAGGGAAACAAAACAACAGCCTATCTTTATCTATCCACTCATACATTTTGTCAGTAATAGCTACTAAAGCGTGTTCTGTACCATGTCTTTTACGAAATCCAAATTGAAAGTCTGAAATAAATTTGTTCTGCTCAAGGTACGAGTTTAGCTGCAATAGTATACATTTGTCCAGAATTTTTGTTAGGACAGATTGGATAAAAATTGGTCTAGTTTCACAAGGACCAGATGGATTTTTTACTTTCGGCACTGCTACTATTCTGCACGTTTTAAAGATTTTGGGTATATATCCATCGGATATAAATTTATTAAAAAGTGTGACCAAGCACAAACGAAAACGTTTACTTGTCAATGCTATATCTATGGGGTCGAGTGAGTCCTTATTATGCCCCTTCATTTTTGACCATGCATACATAACATCAATTTTATTGATAAACTTGATGTGAAAAGTCGCATTTTTAGTATTCACATTAAGTAGTTTTTCAGGCATTGAAATAGGTTCCTCAGTTTTTGTACAAATGCTGACAAAAAAATCATTTATCTCATTAATAGCCATGCCCAACTCACAAGATTTGCCCTCCTTTATCGGATAAGCTTTCCTTAACCCAGTCCAAATATGCTTACTTTTAACCATATCTTCAAACCTATTTCGTTCCTTTAGCTTTTCGTCATAAATTATTGACAATTTAATCTTTTTGAGCTCTATTACATATGACTGTTTGCTATGTATCTTTATTTTTAGCCTAGCTTGAATGCATCGATGGTCTGTGCTAATGCTTAGTGGCTCAAATACATTGTGTAAAATAATGTTGCCCTCATGTCTACAAAAAAATAAATGCATGGAAGGTCAATTTCAAAAACGGAAGCTCTAACTGAATTAAGTACAAAAATACTTACTCCTTTTTCACCTTTGCCACATATCTTTACGAAATAATATTTAATGTAAAAACGCAGGAAGTTTGTGGCATGGTTTTAAAAGTTTCCGTGATTCAAAAAATGAACACGAACTGGGCGATTGTAGCCAGGTTTGTATTTTCCACACCGGTGAACGGTATCAATTTGTATTTCTCGATTTGCAATTTCTTTCACTTTTTTGTACACCGCTTGTTCAAGTTCTTGTTCAGTTTAATTTTTTTATCTGGGAGCCCTCCCAAGATCAAATTCTGATAATTAATCTCACGGTAAAGGAGCTCGTTTTTTTCCTCCAACGATAACACTTTTTCTCGTAAACTTGCATTTTCAGTTTCGAGACTTTTCAGTCTCACGTAAGTTGATTCCTTAATTTTTGTCAGATCTTGTTTTAACTTTTGCTGTCCACTCTCCAGCGAACTCACTTGCCTTAAAATTTTGGTGTTCCCTGATTTAATTTCGTTTAAGAGTTGAAGCACTTGTGGATCCATTTCAAATAATGGCATTATGGCCATTATGGCCTAACCTTATTGGCAGTCTTATGTCGCCCCTTATTAACACGAAAAAATCGTATGATATTTTTCTGTTTCTTCTTTGTATCAGCACTAAGAAGGATAAAAGAAGGAGCTTAGCACAAAAAGGGACAACCTTATTAGGTGATGGCATGGCTGAGAGATTTTCTAGAAATGACTTACTTCTTTCTAGAAGCAAATGGATTAAGTCTAACCTTTTAACATTTACTTCAGAGCTAATCCCCGAAAATTCAGAGAGTTCGACTGCTGAAAATGAAACGAAAAGGTTCGTTTTAGTTTTACCATTTTCTAAAAATACACCTTCAATAAGAGGAATAGTTTTAGAGTAAATGAGGAAATGGTTAAATATATGAATGAAAACGAAAAACTATTGCTAAAAAACTCTACCCTGAAAGTGGTTTATTCTATAAATAAATCACTGAAAAAGGTCCTTACAAAATAGATTTGCATATGCCAGTACTATGTCACTCTTATTTTGTCATTTGCTTGAGTCGATTGACTTATTTTATTTTTCAAGTGTCTTAACTTTCAACAAACTATACACAACTATAAACAATTTTTTGTACAATTTACACTCAATTTACACTCAATTTACACTACACTTTACTTACAATTTTGTACAATTTGTAAACAACTTATTTGACGAATTATATATTGTAACCAAAATCGTATATTGATTTTAAGCCTGCCGAAGTAAATTTTGAAACCGGTCGCTAGCCGTTTTCATTTGGAAACAGTTGGAAATTTAGTGTATTCTTGTAATCAACAAAAGAAAGGTGAACACTGGACAGCTGTACTTCTAAAAGGAAAAACGATGGAGTATTTCTGTAGTTTTGGTAAACCGATACAAATGTACGCTAAGATAATATTTTTCTAATATTGCAGCTAAGCATAAGTTTAAGATAATTCAGTCAAATGCATGTTAACAATCGCCATTTTCAGATGTGTATGGAGCTTATGTGTGATACTTTTTAAGATGTCGCGTATTTGGAGTTAGTCGAATGGTGTTTTTTTGCACGTTTCAACAGAAACGTAATTAAAAACGATGAAATCGTTTGAATTTTTGTAAATAAGTTAAAAAGAAAAAGAAAAATATATATAAGCCAAACCAAAATTTTAAACCTCGGTAAATATCCCTTTTTCCTAATTCAAAGTCTCTTCTTTGGTCTTTTTTAAAGTATGTTATCAACACCCAGTTAAAAACTCAATTTAAAATTTCTTGCAAGCAGTTTTTTACTATCATCCAATTTCGGAGTCTAATAAGAAAATCGACAATAGAAACGGTGGAAATAACGGTAGCCGGGAGGATACATTCTTTAGTTCTTCGTCAACAGAATTCGTTTCTTTCCCCCCTCCATGGAGAGGAATCTAGTGACTCCAAATTCTGTTCCTCTTACTTTGGAAACTAACGCTTTGGGTGATCGATACAAGAAAGAACCAAGTAGTGTGGTAAGAATTGACTCTGACGCAAAAACGAAAACGGAATCTGATGCTGAATAGATCGACATTGTTGAAAAGATGGAATCTGATAAGGAAAAGCGAAAAAACGAAGGTCGAGAGAAAAGAGAGTCAAAGCGACTCAAAACCGAGGATGAAAGTTCAACTAACGGCCCGCAAAAAGTTTGTGTTGGTGATTATCGCATGATAAGCTCAATACACTGAGAATACAATAGCGGAGGACTTGACGGCACAACGCAAAGCACAACTTTTGCGATTATTGTGCAACATTGACCACACTAAACAACAAAAAGGATGTCCGTTTTTCTATTGTGTGTACAATTCGAGGGGTGTAAAACCGTTTCCTGTACCACCCCACCGTCGGAATTACGATGTCGATGCAGCCATTGATCCAATTGCTCCTGAAGGTCGTGCATATTTCATTCGAGACTTTATGAATTGCAGTGGTGTGCAAATTGCTGTGTGCGATCATTCATATTGTCAAGTGGAGAGCAAGTTGACATACATTGTCGTCAAACAGCTAAACAGACACGGAAACCTGGGTTTTGCACCAACTTATTGGCCTAAAAATAAGTTAAAATCACCTTCGTACCGGTACACATTAATAGGACGCAACTGTAAATCCATTAATTTCAAAACTAATTTTGAAAATTACCTTGAGAAACCAGTCATGGCAGGGTCGGTTCAACATAAACCTGATATGCTAAAAAAAACTTCTTAGATTGTGTCCAAAGGATGCCAGCAAACAAATGCTAACGATTTTTTCCTTGATTTACTTCGGTTTCTCATCTGTAGTTTACACATGTAAATTATGTATTTTTCCTAAAGATGGTGAATACTTCAACAGTAAAGAGTTTAAGGAAGGTGGGAGAAATACTCCTGTAGGAGAAACAAATGCAGTAACAGCAACAAACGTGATGGCTTGCGTAAGAAAACCGGAATTGCAAGACGGACCAGAAGAACTAACGTTTCACCCAGTTCGGGACGGTGTTGCAAATTGATGCACCACGTGAAGAACAGGATTAATATAAACGATTGAACTTGATTGCATTGAGGGCGGAAACAAGCAAACATATGTGTCAACCACCAATTGCCTTTTATTTTGAAGGACATAAATTGTCAGGATCACAAAGACTTCTACCTCGATCAGGTAGACTTACCACCGCAGATTCAAGGGGGAGCGTTTTTAAAGGTTTATACAGTAAGTGAACAGATATTTTTTAAAAATTATTACCACGTATTTTGAAAATGAATGAATTAATTCTTTATGATGCGCGGGGGCGGCGGCAGATGTATGAACTATGTCCATAGTCTATGCCCATAAGGCATACGTATCACTTAGGGAGATAGTCGTCGCCCGTAAGGCATATACATTGCATATTGCTGTAGTCTATGTTCTTGAGACATGAAAGCGAGCTCATGTACAAAGATTTTCTTAAAAATTACAGGTAGAAAAGGAAAAAAGAAGGGGACAAAACGAAAAATAACGTCATCATAAACACCACCTGCAAATGACAAGATGGGTCAGTCTAGTTCCAAATTCAAACGACCTGCTCAGAACATCTCTGATTCTAATAAAAAGCCTTGTAGATCTATATCCAAACCGTCTCCTATCAAATGGTGGGAATTCAAGGTGGAAATTTGTAGCAATTCGTTCTCTAAAGATGTTTTTTGGTTGTCCACCGCTGGGATAATGAATCAAAGAAGGCTTCAAAAGAAGGTTTTTGTATTGATGAACTGCCAAAATATGTTCAAAGTGTGATGAAAGAAAAAGCCGACTTGTATTATGAATTGATCAAATCGTTTGAAACTTTGTTAAACAAAAAATAAAGGTTTCAATAAATTTTTATAAACATTAATTCATTGTGGTGTCTATACAATCATTTCTTCTGGAAACAGCGACGGGCGTATCCTAAAATTATCATCCTGATCTTGCCCGTAATCAATAACTACACATCCATAGTAATTCTTTATCACATCACGCCATGCGTATTCCAAAACATTATTACGCTTTCCACAATTCGTTGAACGACCAAGTACTGATGCAAAACCATTTTCACGAACATTTTTCATTAAGATTACATATTTTGCATTCAGAGTAAGTTATCGACAACCTTTATAAAAAAGTTTTGAATAAGAAATATAACACTAATGTTTCGATGATGCGATAAACGGACAAATAAATTTAGCATGTCTTTTGAAGTAGAGGCTTCATTCATAAATTCGTCAATCACAAAAAGACGATGAGCTGTTGGCCCTTCTTCCCAGTCCTTAGGCAAACCTTTCTCAAAATGTATGTTTGGAATCACTTTGGAGTTTTCCGAATAACTTGGGTTGGTATTCAGTGAACAGATACGTCACATCAGAAACATTAGGTGTTATGAGCTCGTCTTTTCTTTCGAAAAGTTTGCTGGTAAAGGTAGACTTCTCTGACTGTACTCCCCAAAATGACCATAGTAAATGGTCCTTTGAACTTGTATTCAAAATCCATTTTACTCCAGAAATTACAACCAGATTGTTTCAAGCTTAAAGGTTAAAACAAACTGAGCTCATTAGTGTGGTTTGAACAGTCCTTATAGTAAAACTGTATTAGTCTCTCTTCCAATTGGCGTGATATTAAGCATGACGAATGTACAATGTTTCGTAACGTTTGTATTAACAATTCTTCATCCCAAGCAGGTAATGAGGTGTTACTCGGAACAAGACAAATGTTTCTATATGGATTAATTGGACAGGAATTAATTATCGGTACTTCGAATATAGATCGTTAGCATCTTCCGTCTCTGCTGATGGGATGGGTGCTACAGTTTTTTCCCCATCAGAGTTAAAAATAATAATATACAGGCGAGTGACTTCATAAATCTGTATAATATGCGTAACCGTGAAGTCCGTACGACCAATGGTATTTGGTTATAGGTGGTGAAGGTCTGTAACAAATTCTCTTTTCGCCAACTATATCAACACTTAACTATTCTGTGGCTCCGCGAAGTCGTCGCTTGGGCGTACGTCTATTCGATAGTTTTGAAAAAACATTCTTGTTTATAAAGATCTTGTCTTGTTCGAATAGAATAGAGTAGAAGTCTTTATTAAAGTGTTTTTACATATCAGAGTAAATTAAACTAACAATCCGGTTTTCATATTTTAACACTTAAAAACATCAAATGACAGAGCATTACACAAATTACTTGTCACTTGAGCAGTCCATAAATCTGCCATCAACAATAATCAAGCCAATCTATTCTATTTCTACGTTACATATAATTGCTTTCTTTCTAACACAATAAGTGATCTACATAATTTAACAAAACTATCGAAAGACAATTCACATATGTTGTTAGCCTTTATAATTTCTTTACAATAATGATTCCAGGTTGAGCATGCATTCCAACTTACACATTGCTTAAACAAAACTGATTTAGGTTTTGGGAGTTTTCTCCTGCCAATATTGCATATTTCCGCATTACGGTCTGAGGCAACAAAGAATGACTTAAAAATTGGATTAGACCTGAATTGTTTAAATGAGAATTTAAGTATAGCTAATATTCTTCTTTCCGAAATTGTTAGTATACCTAATCTAAGTAAGATCTCATTTAGTGGTCTTTTCCAATGTAATTTTTTCCTAATTTTCCGTTTTTACACCCCAATTGATTATTGCATAATCTATAATGCTAGTAGCATAGGCATGAACAAACGTTTTCATAACATTAACATTTAGAAATCTAATATTTTAGAGTCTACTCGAAGCTCTAACACATTTTCTTCAAGCAACTCTGCATGTGTAAAAAAATTTAATTTTTCATCTAATGTGACACCAAGGTATTTAAAGGCTTGCACTCTTTAGCATATTTAGCATGCATTTAAATGTATCAAACCTTTCTTCTGATTTATAGATGGGTCCTTACTTGTACAAAAAGTCACGTATTTGGTTTTTCCAGGTTTATTTTTATATCATTTTCCTCACACCATTTTTGTAAGCTAGCCAAGTCTTCATTTAGTTTTTTACATCCAGCTGTAAACCTTACACAATCCGTATAAATTACTATATCGTCTGCATATAAGATGTACTCATTTTTTAAAACCTTTCCTATATTAAAACAATACAGTGTGTAGCAAATCGCTCCGAAAACCGAGCTGGGAGGAACTCTTGATTTAATACTATACTCCTGCGAAGTAAAATCGCCATTTTCAATGGTAAATGTTTGTTCATAAAAGTAGCTAATCAATACAAGAAAAACGAGCAGAATCGTCTTCGTGTTCGTGACTGCTTCGCTGCAGCAAGCAAAGGCAAACAAACCATATCAACATCAAACTCTTTTCCTTTCTCTCTCGCATTGCTCTATGAGCAAGACAAGAAACATTTCGATATTTTCACAGTGTTACATCCTATGGGGTTTATGGTCTCGATGGCAACGAGCCGGACTCTGCATTGGCAGAACCTGAGTTCGATTCCGGGCTGGAGTGATTTTTTTGTTTTTTTTTTTAAATAAAAATTATTGCCTGAATAATTGATTGAAGTTGCCGATGTTCTAGAATTTCCGTTAATTTATTAACGGGGGCCCGTTCTGGTATTTATGAGTTCTGGAGAAATAAAAAAATCGTACTTTTCCATTAATTTTTTACTTAGTTTTTTATGCGATACGAAATTAAAGGCTTTAGGAAAGTCAATGAACACCGCAACTGCTTTCCCAGAATTTTTGTCTACATATTGATATAAATCTTGCGTGAACACCGCCAAAGCACTTTCACAACATCTACCTACTCTAAACCCATGTTGTCTACTATCAAGAAAATTTGCAACATATTTAAGAAGTTAGGGAAGTGGTACCTTAGGTGGTAGTTTTAATTTGTATTTTTGAAAAACCGTGAAAGTTAAAGCATGGTCTGATTGTGTATAGATCAATATGTCTGTATTGCTGTAGGTGTTCCTTATTTGAGACATCTCTACTTTTTCTTGTGTGCACTCTTGTTGGTTCTGTAATAATTTGACTCATTTGAAACTGATTCATTATTTTTAAATGAATTTTGTTTCATCAGATCTATCTAATAAATTTATATTAAAGTCACGTAACACCATATATTCACGATTCTGAGATTAAAGATAAGTAAAAAAAATTTCAAGCCAGTTAAGACTCTCTATTAAATTTATCTGGAGGTATATAAACTGTAACAAAATGCTCTGGCTTAATGTACTTTTTAACAATTTTTACCGCTACGAATTCTACACCAGTACAATTAAATGGTATATTGCTGACTTCATAATTGAGTTGGTCATTTATGTACAAAATAATACCACCTCCTTCTATTTTGCATCTAGCTTTTTGTACTGACGCGTAACCGGAGACAGCAACGATTTGATCAAAATCTCGTTCTTTAGGTTTTGTTTTTGTTATAGCACAGCACATAATATTTTTTTCGTTAAGCAATAAGTATGCTATTTTGTCGTATTGGTTTGACCAGGGTTCTGCAAACCACATGTGGTACCACCATTTGGTGGAAAAATCTTCAAACCACACCACACCACCGGTGGTATTTGGTGGTGTGGTCGGTGGAACAAATCTTGGATGGTGTGGTCGGTGGAGCAATTTTTGGTGGAGATTGGTGGAATGATAATGGTGGAGTAGTCGGTGTAAAGATATTAAAGCTATCAACCACATCACTAAAACAGCTGAAATTGTCATGTTGTGATATTACAATAATCAACAAATCATGATAACTTCATTATTTCTCGAAATAAATTGCAAAAAATACTTACTTTTTTATAAATGTTTTTAAAACAACTCGCAGACAGCTGTATTCATTTGCGAATGAATTACTTCGTTTTCCAAAATATCGAATGGTAAACCGAGCTAACCCATGACAGGCCAACATAAAAAACTTTTCGAAAGTCATGAATGAACCTGCCCGCCAAATATTTTTATTGCGAGAATAATTAATTACTTCTGACATTTCGGAATTCCCGGTGCACTAATTCGGTGGTGTGGAAAAAAATTACGAAACCACACCAAACCACTGATGATATTTTGGTGGTGTGGTCGGTGGTAGCATTTTTGGTGGAATGGATTTGGTGGTGTGGTCGGTGGAACCAAGCTTGGTGGAATGATGTTGGTGGAGTTGTCAGTGAAGCTATTATCTGTGGTGTAAATTGTGGTGTGGACTACCTCTCGGTGGTTTGCAGAACCCTGGGTTTGACATACCATTGGCATTTAGATGTAAATTTTTTTACCCGTTGGAAGAATATTTATATAATTTATAGTGTCACAAATTACTTCATCTTTATTAGAAATCTGTAGTTTAGAAATCTGTGCATTGTCCAATCCATGAAACCATTCCTCACAATTGAGACTTCTCTTTGCTTTTGTGACGTCAGAGTACTGCAGGCATTAAATCTACGAACGGGTCATATCGACATGCCCACAAAATGCGATTAAATTGAACTTCTCCCTCGTTTTATAGTCACTGGCTATAGTATTGTCAAAAAATTTGGGCTCCATACAATGTTTATGAACCCCCTGTTTTTACGTGGTGGATTTAGTTTTTTCTTCCTAATTGGGGGTTACCCCGCGGCTTCGCCTTAAGGCGTTCCCAGTTGAAAATTTCAAAATAAATGTTTTAAAGGATTCTCAATTTGATAAGCAAAAAATTTTGAGGGAATGCCATTAGGCGTAAACGCGGGGTAACCCCCCGGGATTCCATGTATTATGCCCAATACGATTATGCCCAATGCGTGATTTTGCCCAAAGAAGATTTTGCCCAAACACGATCTTGCCC
>JAHZMX010004349.1:0-17913 GCA_027743895.1 Seira musarum
GTGTAAATGGACTTAAATGTCTGCGGTGTAATATTCCTATTCATTAGGGAACCGTATTTGACAATAAATACCTATTATTATTATTAAAGGATTCATCTTATAAAAACTCCTTTTAGCAGTCGATTGCAGGCCCAGACCAAAGTTTAATTCTAAATATCTATCCTATTAGGGAATTTTTTACGAAAATTGTTTTCCGCAGAAACTAAAATTCCAGATTGATCATTTATGTGGACGACAATGAATTACATAGAATTTTTCCGTTGAAAAACTAATGCATGTGAAGAAGAATATTCTCAGCATTAGTTTTTACAGCATAAGAAAAGACAAAATGCATATCTTTACTATCAACGCAAATCCAGTAGAAAAACAACATTTTACTTGAGTTAAAAAAGTCCACTATTCAGCATTCAAAATATATGAAGCTGCATAATCCGATGAACTTAATCTTTCAGCTCGGTTTTATAGCTGTTTAAAATATAAATATTAGAAAAAGGGGTCTTTTGCGTTTCCCAGAATTTGGCTTAGGAAGAGGATTAAAATATTTATCTATACCCCATGTTCATGTTTCTCAGAGAAAGTGTGGAAATGTTGGAATTTGTAGTAGCTGCATCTAGCTAAAGCTACGAAAGGTACCTTTTCTACTTAGCCATATTTATGAACTACCTAAGCCTTTCCTTAACAAGGTACCTTTCTAGTCATCAAGGTTGCCTCATTTGTATTAAGAACAAAGTACCAGGAGAATGGTTTTAACAGGCAGCCCTTACTTTGGTGCTTTTATTCCTGATAAAACAGTAAGCCAATTGTACCTTTTTATCAAATTTAAGCATGCAATATGTGCAACCAAAATTTGGATATGTAAAAAATAGATCGGGTTTATTAGCTTACCCAGGGATTCTCTAAGTAACTTACTGAACAGAAAAAAATTTCTCAGTAGCATTTTGATATTCGTCGAGAAAGAACACAATCTGTTAATACTGAATTGCTTTAGAGATCTTGGGAAACATTAATTTTTTCCAGTTGGGGTAAAATGGGTTCCGTGAGTTGTGTGTCAATTCTTTTTCTACTACTTCCGCAAAGCGTGTTTCTGCACTACAGCACGTTGGATCTTATTGATCATTTTTCAGAAAGCAGGCGTAAGTGTACTCCTATATTTGACTTTTGGGCATATAATTCCGAAAACTTGAAAAAGGTCGACGCGTTTGTTAGAATTGAAAATCATCTGAATGCCAAATGTGGCCAGCAGGATTTGTTTTACATTGACTTATACTTAACGCAACCTTCGCCATGTGATATAGTGGTTGTATGTAATTCAACCATGTGCTTGGTTCTGCCTGAAGACGCTTCGCTGTTCTCTTACACAAAACCAATAGAGTGCTTAGGTCTGAGAAACAAAGAATTTACGGTTTTGACCACTGAAACGTCGTCCTCGCACCCATCTGTTATATACTTTTCTTACGAGAAACAGAAAAATTTTATAGAAAATCGTTTTAAGCATTTCAGTGCTGCTCAGTACGAAGACCGTAATATGCTTGCGGTTCAAATTATTGAAAAATTACGAAAACAGGGCAGGTATCAGTGTGAAAATAAGCCAGATCGAAAAATTATGCTTGCCAACGGAGTTGGAGATCTTCCTGATTTTTGTAGTAAAATTGCTCTGTGTAGTAAAATTAACTGCGTAATCTATACGCGTGCTTCGGTTTCTAATTCCTACTATGTCGAATCAACCACTTACGAAAAAATTAACCCGACAGGGGACAACAAATGCAAGTTAGAAAACTCACAGTCTGACTTACGCCAAAAGCGCGCAGCTGTTGATATAAAATCCTTACACCGCAAACAAGAAGTAGAGAATAAGTATCGTAAGAAAAAGCCGACAGGATTTTTCAACTTTAATCTTCCAGGCATGCGCTACTGTGGTCCAGGTATAGTAATAATGAATTAGTACTAAAAAGTTTTTCAGAATGTCTTATTACTCCTTGAAATTGTGTTGTTAAACAGGAACTGATATACAGGAGCAAGACAACCGTGGAGGTCCAGTTGATGAATTAGATGACATTTGTCGAGAGCATGACGTAGACTACCAAATTGGCATGCCGCACGATGAGGCAGACGCAAAGTTTTTGCAAGCAATTTATAAACTAAATCACCGTGCACTACCAGTATTTATTGCTGCATTTGAAGCCATGCGTTACTATAGGGCTGTTTTTGGTGATACATATACGTCATCCCTATATGTATCCCCTGATGAGGATCAACCTTCCTTATCATATTTTTTCTATGAAACAACCGTTTATAATGACGAAAAATACTCTTATGAAGGCGAATTAAAAGAGAACAAGTGGAAGGCGTTACTTCGAGAAGCTTGGATTGGTTACTGTCAAAATCACGCGTCGCCCCTTCTTCTGGTAATTTTTTTAAACTTATCGAAATCTTAATAGAAAAATATATACGATGGCATGGATTGGAACGTTTCACTACAATGCCAAAGCACAAATTTCATAAATGCTTATTTTAGGCGAAGAAAGAGTGTGTTAACATTATCGATCAATTTGTTTTAGAAAATTTTTGGTTATTTTGGGTGCAACTTTGGCTTTGGTTTTGAAGAACTCACCGTTTGGTACCGGTTGATTAGTACCGTTTTTTAAACTAAAATTGAGGACATATCATTCACCAAGGTGGTTTGACCTTGAATTAGAGCTCCGTGTTAGGACCCCATTTCACAAAAAACTCTACAGACGCCTTAAAATTACCAATTTGCAAAATTATTCAAAATTAAACATCATAAAATCGTGTTCATAATACTTGTGCAATTTTAGCGCCTCGTTTAGTTTGTAATCCATATGTAATCGTTCGTGCAGTAAAGCAAATGCATATCGCGACTAAATTTTTGCATTACAATTTTCCTTTTTCATAATTACCAATACCAAATGCATTAGTAGAGCTGAGTACTACAAGCTTAAATTTAAAGGCTAACTTTATAAAGCCTTGAACTAAGAAATAAACACATATCCTAAGCTTTCAGCTTAAAGATTGGTTTTTAAATTGAATTCTGGCCAATACATTCCATTTCACGGTTGAAACAAAAGATTGTAAATCTTTGGGTCCGGACTAGTGAAATTGACTAATGAAAGTCCTAGTATAGACAAATTTTTTAATGAAATACATAATAAAGATAAGCATGCAATTATTTATCCCAGCAACTCTAAACAAAAAACAGTCTATCTTAGGCATTCAATTGCGTACGTCTGCTTGGATCTCACAATATAGTTTAGTTGTGCTTTTCATTAAAATCTAGCTTTGCTATTTTATGTTAATAAGTACGTAACTAAGCATGCCTATGCAACTTTTGAGATGGCTGTGACTGTCT
Source organism: Seira musarum (assembly GCA_027743895.1). Taxonomy (NCBI): domain Eukaryota; kingdom Metazoa; phylum Arthropoda; class Collembola; order Entomobryomorpha; family Entomobryidae; genus Seira; species Seira musarum. Next base: position 3,368 of record JAHZMX010004349.1, read on the forward strand.
GATCGATAAAACCCAACCGGGGTCACCGATTCACCTTCAGTTTTGAACAAAGCTCTTTTGCGTACTTAACACGTTTTTTGTTGTGTTTAGAATTTTGGTTAGCCTTTAACGGTAGCGTGAACGGTTGATGTTTTTCAGATAGAAGATATGGACTGATGTAGCTTATTTGAATTAAGTTGGACAGTGTATATGAGATTTTATATGGTGACTAAGAATAGGCCGTTGAAGATTTTTTCAAATGGATTATCTACATTCTGAGACTAAATAAGAAGACTTGAAACTTTTAATATCTAAACGTTTATCGGCCATTAAAAGAATTTGCTTGTACACTGCTGTGTTATTCATACGAACTATGCATCTTATGACAATGAAGGCCTTCATGGACAACAGTATCAACAAGAAATTATAGCATGATGCCGGACAGAATTTTACAATTCATTCAGTTACTTCCTTGTCGCTGTTTTAGCAGCTCTTTAATTTTGTATGGTTTTAATTTTTGACACCGAGAAAATCTTGTTGGCCTTTAAAATTAATTTAGAAGCAGTCATGGGCGAATTTATAAATTGATCAAATTTAATTATAATTAAAGTTTTATCACAAATTAGCCTGACTAGATATCGACTTCAAACTAATTCACTTTCAACGAGCAAACCTAACCTAACCTAATATAAAGTATAAGCTGGACAAAGTCTCTGAATTTAATTCCTTGAAAATAATGTGCGATCACTGAATGAAGCGCTGAAGATTTTTATACATCATCTGCTAAAATCTTTTAATCTTTCAGTATATTCTATTTGCAGTCTGAGATCAGAGACAAAACCCTTAAACCTTTCCCTTAAAAACGTATTTTTACTTTTTCAGCAGGTTAAAAGTAATCTAATCTTAAAACAGGATAATATTAGTTTGACGTTTCTTTCAGAACAACAACGAAGGGTCTGAATCAGCTATAGTTCCTCCATCCTACCAAGAAGCGGAAGAGCAACGCGCCGTTAGTCGTTCGGAGGGTGTTGAGGGAGAAAATGCTGATTTGCCTGAGGAAACTGACGAAAGTGTTATACTTCGCCATGAATACCCACGTGCTCCAGCAGCTTTTGATCCATGCAGAATCATAATCTCCGAAATCCGACCGGGAGACAGCTCATTTATAGAACTTAGCAAAACTTGCGTTGAAAAAGCCCGGAGTAAAAAAACAAAGCTGTCGCACTATCATCTACTTGTTGTAAAGGCCGGATTTCCTTCAAGGATAATAATGTCAGTTTCATTAAAGAATCAAAACCTGAAGTCAGTTACTGAATCTGTGCCCGGTAGACGCGGTCCCACAAATAGCTATTACTTTGTTCTTGGAAATGGTGAGCCAACTTCAATGCTCTTATCATCAGTAGAGCAAAAAGTTGAAGATGCTGATACAAACATTCCTTCAACAGAAGGAGAAACATTTGCAGTAGTGTTGCTATATCTTAATTCAGGAGAACGACGAGTGGATGAAAGACATGCAAACGCAGTGAGCCTGACCAAGAATGACCAAGAAGTATATGTCAGCTTAGAAATTGGAGAAACTCAAAGAGATATAATAAAATCCTTTATCCAGGACATAGCTATATACGGTTCGCCATGTCTAATTCACAAGTGCGAGGATATATTATCTTGGATCACAGGCGATTTAAATCTAAACTTTGACAGTACATTTTTTTATCCAATACCATTTCTATCGGTTTCCACCGATAAAATATCTATAAATCAATGCTCCACCACAGTACTTCCGATGCAATTTTACGCTTATGAAGAGTGCAAGGAATCTCCAATGGCCCATAATAAATGTGCCTTGCCGTCGCGGACAGCGGCTTTCAATTTGAACACAATGCGTCTGCAGTCATCTGCGCAAAAAATTTTAGTAAATGCTTACCAATTTTTCCAAAACTACGTAAAAAAACCAGAGGTTTTAAAAGGTAAAGATGTTGAAATAACAGCAAAAGTTACCGGTGCTACTAACTATCAAATAAAAAATGCCGTGCGTAACTTTAAATCTGGACACATGCCAACGCACGACAAAAAACGCAAAAGACCGTCGCCAGTTATGTCCCAAATAGACGGATTTTACGGCGACATGATTGGCCGCGTAATACGCGAATTTTACGCTAACAACAGAGCACCCATTTTGCATGACGTCTACACTGATTTTATTAGACGCGCAAGAGAAACGGAAGAAGTGCGTAGGCGAAACGGGGAGACTTTTAAGCCGTTAGTTTGTTCGGAGTTTACATTTAGGAAAGTCTTAAGAACACTAGGATTTCGTTACGGAAAAATTAATCAACGCGATAATATCCTATTAAGACCAGATATAGTCATTTGGAGGTAAGCAAACATATATACGCGCCTTAGGAAACTTGAAGTAAATGAAATTGCATGTTTATATCTTTTAGAGGAAAATATTTGCGAGAAATTCTTGCTAACCGGAAGGCAGCTAATCCTTTGCCAGTGATTTGGATTGATGAAACATGGTAAGTTACCTCTATCATCAAAATCAAATCCTTTAACCTTTAATTCACGAATAACGAAAAATATGTTTTTGATGCAATTCCCATCATAAAAAGTCATTAGTGAAAATCTAAATTTGTACACCTTTGTCTATTTGAACTCCTAAGTTTGAAAAATACGCCTTGTTTAATTTGAACACGGAATTTGTATAAATCGGGCAAATTCTCAAAAAAATCCTGAACCATGCGTTCAGTCTCATTACTTTGACCTAATGGGGAAAAGTATTGTTCGGTAAAATCTAATTTTCATGCCGATGTTTACTTACTGCAGGTCAATTTCTTCAATCGCAAACTATCGCAATCTATCGCAAACAAACCCAAAATTTAGTCTTTTATAATATCCATTACATAATAGGTTTATTGCAAAACATTTTAGCTACGTAGTGCCGTAATCATTGGGTTCAAATTTAAAGATATTGGTTCGAATAAGGCTTTAAGAGCTTTAAAATGAGTTATCACTACTATGTTGTAGTGAAAATCCCCTTGAAGTTTTAGTCGGCTATTGTAAAAACATTTACTCGCAGTTTCGACCAGTTGGTTATGCGTTGGTGATTAACTATTACAAACAACCTGTTCAAATGCACGTTTTAAATAAGCTCAACTACAACAATAGTACTTTGACATAAGTCGCTTATTTTGAATTTTTCTGGCAAGTACCTACTTACTGAAATATAATTCCAAATTATTGTAAGAAGCTTGGTGTTTCCAAATTTTGTTAACTTTTGCAAGGAGCTAACCTGTAAGAAAAACGATTGGTGGCTTAGTGTAATCGGATGATGATTTATTTTCATTGATTTATACAAGCCAATGTTTGTAATACATTAAGTTCATTAATATAAAGGTATGAATGAATTCTTTGCGCTTTCACAACAAATTTGCCTACTGAGGTTATGTTTTGCAAATTTAAATAGGATCGATGTAAATGCGAGAACGGGAAAAGGCTGGATTCCGAAGAAAACTAAGGACTATAGGGAAAGGTCTTTGTATTCTTACAAACGCCACAAATCGTCAAGAGGTCCACGCCTAATTGTTTTAAATGCAGGTTGGCATTTGTTACCTATATCTACCAGATTTGAAGTAACTATAAAGTGTATAAAAAATAAATCCTTGCAAAAACTAGGTGGAGAAGATGGATTTGTTCCTGGAGCAATGGCAGTCTTCCCTGTTGCCAAAAAGGATGCCAGTGGGGATTACCACGATAACGTGAATGGCGAAGTGTTTATGCAATGGTTCAAAGACTTATTGAAGGCCCTTGAAGCCACAGGAAAAGGACCGTATTTAATTGTGTAAGTAACAACTTTCAATTCAGTTTTAAGCGGCTTTGCCTTGTTCCAGCATTCGATAAAGTAAATCAGATTTCCCATTTCGCTTTAACTCTAAATCTTTAAGGAATTTTACGGCAAATTTAAAATATTTTTAAACAATTGAACTACATATTCAAGTGTGGTTTCAAGTAAATTTGTCGGTAGTCAAAACAAAACCTTCTATCAAGTAATGTCTTCCTAGCTAATATATATTGATATATTTAAGTTTGAATAAAAATTTTAATATATCAAAAAATGTATGTGTTTTAAACTGAAACGGCTAGTTTCTACGAGTTGTCAGGTTTTAGTTGAAAAATTGTCACTTTTTATTCTGAAATAAGCTTAAATTTGCCATTTGTTCGGGAATTTGTTACTTCTATACCGGTTTATCTAATGATATCACAAAATTTTCCGAGTTGTGTGCACTTATTTAAAAAACAAACTCCATGCAAACCAAAATATTGGCCGATTTGCAATCTTGTAAACTATTCTTGTCGGTTGTGTAAATTCTTAACGACTACTTAACGTTTAGGATGGATAACGCCCCCTATCATGGATCCTCGGATGTGGTGAAATTTTCAGACAAAAAACTAAAAATCTACGAATGGTTACAGGACAACTTGCCCCTTTCCCAACGAGTAAACTTTCCTCCAATTGAACAAATACGAAAGGCGGAATTATGGGAAAAAGTTAAAGAACTAAAGAAAAGCACAAATTTTTATCATATTGACCGTTTGGCTAGAGAAGCAAATCACAAAGTTGTGAGGTAACAAATCAAGTCTTAAGGTTAAAAATTTATTGTACTTAGAACCAAAAAATAGTCGGTAATTCTTTGATTTTAAGGTTGCCTCCATATAATTGCGACCTTTCGCCAATAGAGGAAGTTTGGAAGGATATCAAACATTATGTTCGTTCACATAACCCAGACCAAAATATTAAGACTGTTGAGAAAACTGCAAGGGACTACATGACAACTTATTCTGCAGATATGTGGAAAAAACATGTCAATCACATTAAAAGGTTTGTTGCTTCCAGCTTTCAAACCAAACGAGCTTAGTCTAAATCTATCTAAGTTACATTTATCTTCTTTTTGCAGCAAAGAGCAGGACTACTGGAAAGCTGACGGATTTTTTGAAACTTTTATGGAAGAAAACGCAGCATCGCTTATTGTAAGATTCTTAACCTCATTTAACGCTTTGAATTTATGGCTGGCCTGGGCTTAAATCTTTGTTTAAAACATGTTAGATTCCTGTAAACGATGACGACGACGAGGACAACTTTGAAGATATGGAGCAAATTGAGGACAACACAATCGTGCCAATTGATCCTACAATTGTCTACAGCACTGTGCACGATTTAGACAATGAAGACGAATAACTGATTCCAATGAAATATTTCTGTTCATTTAAACGAGACTATTTAATGAGTTTTGAGCTTTTTAAACAATGCAATAGTATGTGCTTTTCGAAAATGTTGTATTTCATGTTGTAAAAAATAAACGGAATATCTACTTATACTGTTTTAGGCTCATCCTCACAAATATATTAATTTAAATTTACTACGTAGAAGGGATTATATGCGACTGCGTTCAAACCTGACTTATACAACTTTTTAGAAACTCCGATATACTATATACTATACACGCTACATGCGCAGCGCTGATATCATAACTAAATTTAAATGAGAGCAGGCTTTCTAAAATTGCCGACTAAACTATTTGCAACGAATTTTTTTGAAGTGTGCTTATTGAATAAAATGGAAGCTGACGGCAATTTAAAGTTCAAGGCTAAAGAGCCTTCAATTTTAAATTTTCATCTGGTGATATCATGAACAGTTTTAACCGGCCAGAAAATTTTGGAGCAATATGAAACAGACTTTGGTGAAGTCAGAATCGCTCTTGAAGTCTACTGGTGTCATTAAGAGCGATTTTAAATTTTTTCGGGCAACAAAAAAACTTTGAGGCAACGTTAAACAAACTTTCATGCAGTTAGAATATTTGTAGGGGTCTTCTGGTCGGATTTAGAGCATTTTTTAGGGAAACGTGAAAAATATTTGTTAAATTTCAATGCGTCGATATTCAATCTTTCTAACTACATACATAAACTGACTTGGAAATGAAATAAATGTAATGGATTAAGCCAACGCAACTTGATTTCGCTTATACAAAACACACGATTCATAGGATTTGCTCAAAGTAAATGCATAGGTTATGAAGACAACTTCAACAGTCAGTCTCACGACTTAAGCTACCATAGTCTAACCCTCGGGCGGTTTAAATATGGCAGAAAATAAACTAAAAACTCACTCATCGCGTCGGCAAATTTTTGGAAACACTAGAAAAACTTCATATTACTAACAAAAGTTTATTAAGTATTTTCAGAGGTCAGCTACCAAAAGCTAAGGTAATTAACGTTCCGTGATCATGTGAAGTACTCACTGACAAGGCCTGAATCCCCGGTGGAGTTTTTAGATGTATTCCAGAGACTTGTAACTTTTGGCGGCAAAATTAGAAAAGTGTAGGACAAAGTTGGTGAAATCTGAATCCCTCTAGGGGTCTTCTGGTCGTATTTAGAGCAATTTTTTAGTTATTGGGGCAACGTGAGAAAGGTTTAGGGCAATTTGAATCAAACTTTGGTGAAGGCAAAATCCCTCTAGAAATCTTTTGGTGGGAAGTAAAGCAATTTTAAAGTTTATTGGGCAACATGAAAAAAAGTTTGGGGCAATGTGAAACAAACTTTTGTGAAGCCAGAATTTCTTTAGGAGTCCTCTGGTATGATTTAGAGCAATTTTAAAGTTTTTTGGGCAACTTGAGAAATTGTTTGGGGCAATGTGAAACAAACTTTGGTGAAGTCAGAATCCCTCTCGGAGTGTTCTGGTCGGATTTAGAGCAATTTTAAAGTTTTTGGGGCAACTTGAGAAATTGTTTGGGGCAATGTGAAACAAATTTTGGTGAAGTCAGAATCCCTCTAGGAGTGTTCTGGTGGGATTTAGAGCAATTTTAAAGTTTTTGGGGCAATGTGAGAAATTGTTTGGGGCAATGTGAAACAAACTTTGGTGAAGTCAGAATCCCTCTAGGAGTGTTCTGGTGGGATTTTGAGCAATTTTAAAGTTTTTGGGGCAATGTGAGAAATCGTTTGGGGCAATGTGAAACAAACTTTGGTGAAGTCAGAATCCCTCTAGGGGTCATCCGGTGACTTCTGGAGCAGTTTTAGTTCAATTATGTTTGGGGTAATTTGACTCTCACATTGCCCCAGTGTGGTAATGTTGGGTACCATTTGATAGAGAATAATGAGTTCTATCATATGGGCCCCACTTGATTTTTTTGCCCCCGGCACCAATAATCCGACCCGATTTTGGCCTGACAAAACGGGACAGTTGGAGACGAGTTTAGAAGCAAGCCCACTATACTTGCGAAATTTTAAACATGCGAACTTTTTTTCATGCTAAAAATTGAACATGCGAATATAAAAAGTGCGTAAAAGTGACCGCCAAAAAATGGTATGCCATAAAAAACCGTATCCCGGATTAAAGTACTCTTCAACTTACATGTATATGAAATTTTCCTCCTATATAATGCAAGTAACGAAAGGAGTAAACAGATTAAAACTCCACGAAGCGAACATATCGTTAATTAATTTATACAAATGTTAATAAAATGTGCTGTTAAGAAGATAGTTGTCAAATCGAGAATCTAGCAACTCTTCTATAAAATGGAATGTCTAACAACATTGTTATAACAGATCCAAAATACAAATAATGATTTGGAAGAATGCATGCGTGGGCTAAATTTACAAAGAAAAATGAATGGCGTATATGCCCCGTGGAAACAGTGACCATGAAACTCGGGTACACTCCCTTTAACTCACGTGCACCACTGTAATCAGTTTAAGTAAAACGCACAAATACTTGCCTTATCAAAAATGAGCTCCTAATGAGGTTAAGTCACACTCCGCTTGAATAAACTATCTTTATGGGCAGCATGGATAAGAGCGTAGCATTTTAACACCAAGTCAACAAGCTTCAAAATTTTCATATTGCAAAAACACTACAATGCATCATTCCGGGGGTTTACCTGGGATTCACCATCTAAATTATGCAAACTTGCTGCCATAATTTTGTGATAAATGATTAGATCCAACGCCATTTCATGAAGTTCATATATCAAAACGAGAGCAACAAATATGATAGAGGCATGCTACCTTTTAGATCCAAATTGGAAAAATCGTGACAAATTTCGGAATTTACGGACAAAACCATTTTATTTTTAATGATTGTCATAAAATTAAAATTTGTTTGACAATGCCATAATTGCCACAGTAAACAATTGCCGACATAAACAAATCATCTTATTGCAAAATATTTTTTCATGTCACTATATAGTCATATTAAACGTTTTTGTAAAGTTACGCAGATCCCGTTTGAACATCTCAAGACAATTTCCGGAACAGGTATTATGTCATTCAGTTGTTTAGTAGTGCTAACGTTAAAATGCGCTATAAAAACAAGAACAATTATCATCTCATTCTTTTTACAAAATTAAGTGAAACATTTCTTATTCAAAAACCTAAACGGAATGTATGCATAAGGATGACGCTTCATGGAACTGTTAGGAAGAAACCTCTCTGGTTTGAATTCATTGGGGTCCGAAAAATGCGTTGGATGTCTGTGAAGAAGATATATTGGAATCGAGGCTGTTACTCCAGCAGGGATCACTTTTCCATTCTCTTAAATTTTAAGAAAATAAGTTAAAAGGTACATGATATCCAGTCATTTTTATTTTTTTGTCTGAATGTATGAGATCATGTATACGTTCACACCTAACTTTATGTCGCTCTCTATTTGTCTCATGATGAAAGGAGCGCTAGGATAGAGCCTTAAACTTTCTTTGATACAGCATTCAAGAAACTTCATTTTTGTCAGGTCATCCGTTGTAACATCTCTCATTGATTTGCTTGTGAAGATTTTATCCAATTCCTGCTGCACTTGTCGCTAAAATGTGGCACAACATTATTCGGACTTAAATACGAGATACAAAAATCAATCCTAACTTACTTCACGTATAATTTAAATTGAGATTGAATTGAAAGTAAAAAATTAACAATTTGCTGCTGGATATTACAAAAATGGGTGAAATTTATTTTGGGTAAAAATTTTGAAGATATGGGTGGAGTTAATTTGGAGAGGAGTTAATACAAATCAATACGTTTTGTTGGCAGTTCATTCTGGCGAGATCAGTTTTCAAAAACGTTGCAAAAACTATTCCTTTTAACATTTGCACAATACTTATTTTAGACGAGATTCTAATACAGAATTTCATAATTTTGAGAAGAACTCATTACTTTTACGTCTTACTCTCCCTGTGGCCCTTGCTAGCAGTTCTTCTGAAAAACCCTGCCGTAAGCTGTTGCATGTAGTATAACCTCCATATTAGATCACCCTATATTAGGTCAACCTCCTCATAAGATCACCTTCGTTTTTCCAGTGAAAATAATGTCTGTACAAGATCAAGTCTCTATAAGATCCCCGCCATATTAGATACACACAACATACAAAGCCATTAAAAATGTTTTCTATATAAGACCAGGCAGATTTTTTTGGGCAAATCACTCTTCTCAATTTTGATAAATACGAGATATGGCCAAGAAAGAGAAATATTTTCCGGTAACAAAATAATTTATGTTAACGTTAGTTAAATAATTGTGGTAGCTGTTTTTTTAAAAAGGTAATAAAAAGCTTGACCGTATTGTATTTATGTACAAGATTTCCTTATAAGGGACACGTTATCTTAAATCAAAATTTCTATATAGCAGCACGTCTATATTAGATACAAAAAATCTTTCCCCTTGGGGTGATCCTATATGGAACTTTTACTGTACTTAAATTTAACCTAATTTGGGTTCATAAAATTGCAAGACTGTTTAAAAGAACAACGAGAGACTCACTTGGTATTCCGGATGCAATGAAAGTAGTAAAAGAGTCCATCCCATATTAACTCCAGTTGTGTCGTGCCCCTGTTTCAAATGTCATAGACGGCTGGATGAAGCATGTTATGGAAACTTTTAAAAAATATTGTTTTGACGTACCCCAAACATAAAAGTATCAACTTCCTCACGAATTTCACAATCATTAAGAGCATTGCCATTTTCAGAAACGTCCAGGAGATGGTCAAGAAATGCTTTCGGCTTTTTTTCTAAAATATTTGTGTAAATTCCACTTGCTTCAAGTTTTTATCTTTTGCTTGAGCAATATTATTTTCCATTTCGTACTAAAATTATTTACTTTCGGTTTTGTTATCGCTGTTTTTCTTGTTCAAGAAAATATTTTCTTCCGTTTGCTGTTCGGCTTTTCGACGTTTTATAATCTTTTTTTTTTTGCCAGAAAAATATTCAGTCAAATACAAATTGTCTGTGGAAATATGTACGTAATAGTTTACCGTATTGGTGAATTCATGCAGCTGGTTTAGGTAAAACGCCTCACGCTTGGAAGTGGTGGTAAAGCAGTACAGGAATTTTATATTATACCACGGTCGAAGAGCCTTCTTCACGACTATTTGGCACATTCTGCGGTTAGCAAGTTCCTTTATTCAATCGCTTCATAGTGTCCAATTTGTTCAAAAGTAATAAATATGCCTAATCAGATCCTTACCTTTCAACGGCATCCTTGTAGAACTTGTATGAGTCGCTTGTTTGGGCATTGACAATTCCCCCCATTGCCGTCTCTGCAGGAAATTTACAAGAATTTGTAATATATCGAATAAAATTTTTTGTATGCAAATAGTGAAGCTATATGTATGTCAATGAATATTTAAATTTCATGCAAGTATGTACCGCAAATTAAATCGAGAGTGCACTTTGTGATATATGGGTATATGTCAAAACTATTTCCAGTTTCTGCTTCGATCTCCAAAGTCTTTACTAGAGTTGTTGCCTGATTATTAAATATTGCTACGAAATCTTGAAGAATTTTGAAATGGAAACATGGAGTAAGCATTTTCCTCATACGAATCCACTTTTCTCCTGTCAGAAATCACGTGAAAAAAAAATCGCAACCTAGCATTCCTTAGCAATTTATAAATGGAGTAAAATTATTTTTGTTTTTGGTACGCTTTGCAGTGAGTAGACCAGTTCCCAGCCATTTTCGAAGCAAAGCGTAGTCATATTTCCCTTTGTTGATGTGTGCAGTAGATGAAAGAATTTTCTGCAAAATTTGAAAATTTTGTATGCATTACTTAACTCAAGTTCTAGTTTGAGGACGTTTACACATACCTGGACAACTTCCGGTTCAATTACAATCACATATGGAATCTTGGTCCCGATCCAGAGGGAAAACACATTACCATACATCTCTCTCCATTTTTCAAGCAAACTGAAAAACTCTAAAAAATATGAAAGTTTTTGCACTAAAATTATGTAATTATTTCCGCTTTTCAAATGTGTAAAGAATCGAACCATGATGAGGTCGAAGAAACTCCAGTGCACAGCCAAAAACCGGAAGCCCTTTGGGTCCACCTATGGCATCAAGGTAGCTTTTGATCCTTGGGTTTCTTCGATAACGGAGGTACACGAAGAGAAGCAGAAACAGTATAAATATATAACTATTCAAACGGTACTCGCTTTTAAGGGATTTTTCTACTTCAGTCGGTCCCATTATTTTTAAACTGTTAAATATTGATTGTAACTTTGCAAACTTGTTTCTCAAAGAACGCCTTAATATTAAGCCGAAAGTTGATTTAATAGCTAAGTCGTAGTTGAATTATATTGTATTTTGGAACGAATAATTTTTGCTTGTGATCCCTAATTCGGTTTATTTCCATTGCTTTAAGGTTGATCATTTGACTCTGATCACCAAGCAAGAGAATCGACATAATTTCCTAATGACGCCTGCAAAAAAAAAACCGAAAAGTCGATAAAAATAACAAAAAGGAAAACTTCAGTCAAAACCTAACCCAGAACAAAGATAGCAATGGCTGAGTAATCCACGATAACAATGTGTAAATCACAAGGCGTAACACAACAGCTTTGATTCATTTATTAATAGCTCACTGTGTACAACCGGTTTTTTTATCTCCAGAAATCATAGAGAACATAGGCACAATCTATCCGATTCCACGTGCAATTCCATCATGAACGAAATAATATATAGATTTTGAACATGAACATGTTATAATTTACAAAAATGGTGGTGGAATGTTAAAATTATCAATGAACGTGACAATATCAGAGTAGTTTATCATTTCATGTCTCAAAATTTTCTATCAAATTTTGTTTTCGCTGAATCAAAGCATGTCAAACGTAAATATATCCTTTGGGTATATCTTCGCACTTTAAAAAAATTAAGTATTATAAATTGTATTTTCCATTTTACCCAATGTTAACAAAATCAAGAATGAGCACTGTGTCGGGCAACTTTAACAAATAAATAATGACATACCAAAATTGAATATTTTTCTACTGTTAAGAAGCAATTTTACTTCTTAATTTGAATGAAACATAAATTTATACTTCATGATTAACTCGATGATTACCTATGTGGTTGCTCCATCACTGATAAATTTGGACAACATGCTTCCTGCTGCGTTGTGCTTTAGAAAATGCTTGCCAAATTTCCCTTGATGAATTTTAATTATAGGTCTTTGTTAATCTCCACTAGCGCCAAACCGATCGGCATAGTGCATCAAAATGAGGAAAGGAGACCAATGTTGTAGAATGTAGACAAACCAGGGACGGAGAAATTAGGTAAAACTATTTGAGAATAACATCTCAATTGATAAGTTTTAAATAGCTGGCTTTTCTTATCCCCTAAGGATATTCCTGTTCTAAATACTCAAAAATGCTTGATGAAACGGACGATATTAAATAAAAATTCGAAAGGATCAAAATCATGAATAATTTGATAGAAAGTTTATTACTACCCAGACACCATGATTTAATTATAAATTCCGATAAGAAATGGAAATTCCACATGTTAATAATCATATCAAAAAAAAGTCGAAGAGACCAAAAAAAAATGTTACTTGATTAAATTTATTAGCTAAAGCTTGACATGAAATTGACGTCAATGTAATTGCGCACTTATCTTTATGTTAAACCACCATCAGGTTGATTTAAATAAGAATTTTAGCATGTATTAGTCCTTGAAAACCTGTGTTTTTTAAAACAAGAACTCGGCAATATTCATACAACGATTTCCCACATTTTTGAATTCAGCCATGTTTTTGCGGTCTTTTTCATAAATTACGACGTATTCCGGAACACAAGCCGCAAGATAAAGAAAGCTGGATGCTAAGTATCTAATTTATAAGTATTTAACTGGTTAAAGAGCCGCACAAAATTTGAAGACCAAGTTTTAGTAAACAAATTCGTGGACATAATCACATAAAATATGTTTATGGGAAGTTATTAGCAATGGCTTTGTCAACCTCAGAATTCATTCCTGGCAATCAATTCTGCTCGACAGACATTTACAAAAAGAAACTACTCGTAATAATCAGCACAATCTCACAGGTCAGTCTACCTCACTCAAACTCATTTAAAGTACAAACCATTTTATGAGACTCAACGCGAAAGAATCATAACAAGTGCCATAGAAGCTTTGAACGGAGTACCAATTGATTATATATACAACAAAACCATTCCCAGTACAGATTCCTTCGGAGGGGTTCGCCGGGGTGCCAAAAATACGAAGTAGAAATTCCGTGGGTTTGTTATGGATATCCTCCAAAGTGCTATTTGCTAGGACATGCGAATGTATCATGTGGCCCAGATCACAGTTTTTTCGTCAATCGCGATAGCTATTACGGAGTTCGTGCCTGTGATTGCTTTGATGACGGTCTTTTTCCTTGGATTAATTTTGACAAAATCAATTTCTGTGAAGGTCGCAGTAAAATTGGTGCTGAAAATGTACATCATCCACGTTTAAAATACAATATTTTCCCATGTCAAGTACGTTGTTGTTTTGTCCCTGTCTTTCTCAATACTAACTGCACAAATCTTTGTAAATTACACTTGAAGGGTCCATGTAAAAAAAATACATTGGTTGGTCAAAATCCGAAAGGAAAGAAGTGGAATGTTCGATGCGAACCCAGAAAATGTCCATTGGAACATATTACTTTTACTTCAGTTAGTAATTCAAATGACGAAACATTTCCCCCCAAACGTGATAGTTTTGCAGTAGGCCGAGTTGCCAGCAGCTTTGTACTTGCGTTGAATCCTAGTGATTTCGCATAGCAAAGAAGACATCGTCGAACACTGAAAACGTGCATAAAATCTAGAAGACACCGCATCATGATTGAAAAATGATCGAATATGGGACATTAATGCCATACATCATTTTGAGTGAATAATGTTATAAAATGGTCAATGCAAGTAAAGTGCAATTGGCACTAACACAAATTTCTCTGTAATCTCAGCGACATCAAAATAGTTTACTTTATTTTATAATACAAAAAATAATACGATCAATGAAGGTTAGCTTTTTCAGAGCTTATTTATTGCTAGTTAAATTCTTTCCAACGTCATGCAAATTTTTTAGAGCAAGATAACACGCATCTGAATAAGTTAGCACTCTGTATGGCAATCCGTGTTTCTCTGCTAAAGCCCTCACTCTCTGAGTAATCTGCCTCTGTCGAAATTGTGGCATAGTTGGAAATAAATGATGCTCAATTTGATAGTTCAAGTATCCCATCCAATAATCAACAAAAATATTCGGA
>JAHZMX010004350.1:0-91107 GCA_027743895.1 Seira musarum
TGTTGGTTTGTATGTGGACTGGCATTGAGTTACAAAAATCAATTCAGGGAATGCCATTGACGGTTAGATGACACCGGATTCGTAATCTACGCTACGAATTACCCCAGACTTGATATCTCACTTGTCGTAATTCGCCTATCAGTTCATGAGCTTCCCTAGTAAGATCATTTTAGGCCGATGAGAAAGTGAAGTCGATGCAGTTTGCAATGTTCTTTTCGTATAAGAAGTAATAATGTCATTATAATTCCTAATGTGCTTGAATTTGAATTCATAATTTTTCACCGAAAATTTGAATGCAAGAGCATACAAAATCACCCAAGTTTTCCCATTGATGCCATTTATCATTAAGAAGATTAAACTGTGTATGTGCTGGAATTTAAGACATTAATGGATATATTTTTATTCTTTTAAATTTCCAGTTCGAAGGTTGTTATAAGGCATATTCAAGACTTGAGAATTTGAAGACGCATCTGAGATCGCATACAGGAGAGAAGCCGTATACTTGTGAGTTCCCAGGATGTACGAAAGCATTTAGCAATGCTTCAGATCGAGCCAAACATCAGAATCGGACCCATTCAAATGAGGTATGTAAAAGATATTAATAGTGCACGCGCTGTTTAAAAAATCGTGATCATTTTATTAGAAACTTTTTAGTCGTGAGTTTTGTCTCGTACAGAGATAATCACGATTTTTTTAAATCAATAAAAAGTGTCTAATTAAATGTGTCTGATCTTTCTGTTTCCGTGTAGAAACCTTACGTTTGTAAGGCACCCAACTGCAATAAGCGTTATACAGATCCAAGCTCTCTGCGGAAGCATGTCAAGACAATTCATGGTCCTGACTTTTATGCGAACAAGAAGCATAAAGGCAATGACCATCCAAGCGCAGGAGATCGTATGGGAAGAGACAATCATCATCCCGGAAGTCCTGGAAATGAGGGATCTCCAAGGAGTGAAGGAATGGGAACGAAAACTGCGAGTGTCTCCAGTCCAAGTATGAAGTCTGAAGATCCCAGCTCTCCACCGCAGCATAGCAGTCCTGGAGGTGCCTCCACTGGAACTGATATGAATGGGGAGTGTCCCATGGATGATCCAATCAGTGATAACAATGTTAGCACAACTAACGACTTGTCTGATGGCTACACCGATCCCTCTCCACTTATGGCACCTGCCTGGGACCTGAAGGAAGAGGAGGAGGAAGTTGAAGGAGTGGCTGAACTCCCAGAATTGATGGTTGGTGTTCCTGTTGGAGGCAATGGCAATGGAGATGAAGGAGGATATGGAATGGGAATGAATGATAATGCAAGAGGTAGATTTAGGGGAAGACTTGGCGCCAAAGGTATGATTGAGCCCATGCCTCCGCTCTCTCAGACCCATGGACCACGACGTGGATTCGGCATTGATAATCTCAATAAGCGTATCACTGATCTCAAAATGAGTGGCCCAACAGGTGGATCTCCAGGATCGATGTCTCATAACGGCATGTCGAATGGTTCTGATCTCAATCCTCGACTCCCTCATTCAAACATGGTAAGCTGAATTTCTAAAACTTAATATTGATTTCTATTTTTAAAAGAAACTTGGAAATTGAACTTTTTTTTAATATTGTTTTTCCTCTGTAGCAGACAATTTTGAAGGCTCCTCAATCTGTCAGCGGAACAAACAGACGTGACAGTGGCAACTCAACCATCAGTGGCTCATTTTACGGAAGCAGTCTCCGCTCAGATGGTGGGCAAAATAGCCGTAGATCAAGTGCAATGTCTCAAGTGTCCGCTGCACTTCAAGGGATATCCCCATCAACTGCCAACGGTCGCGCAGTGACCAATGCATCTCCTTATGATCCTATTTCACCAGGGAGCTCTCGTCGCTCCAGTGGCATCGATCAGCCAAGCGAAACGCATACTCATAATGAGCCCAACTCCCTTGCTTCATCTAGCAACACCCTAACATCTTCGATCCAAGCTCACTTCCAAAGGCTTCATCGACGAGCCATGGGACTGAGTGACAATGGTCTTGACGATTGTGGTTCCACTAGCACTTTAGCTATGCCTCCTCAGCCAAACGGAATGCGTCAGGATAATAATAATGCATCTGCCTTTGCTGCATTCATTGGACACGGTAGGCATCTTGGAAACTCTCAAGAAATCCGAAGAATGTCGGATCCTTGTAGTAGTGGAAGTCGTCAACACGGAGCTTTCAGTGGGATGGGAGCTCATCAAATGAATGCCTCTTTCTTGCATCGTCATCAAGGTCATAACTTCAACCAAAATGGCAACAATGGCGGTGCCCCCAATGCTTCATTTCATGGCCATCATAATGGTACTCCTAATGTTGACGGCTCAATGGGTGATGACTTTATTATCCCTGACGATATGGCTTCATACCTCTCACAAGTTCAGAATGGCGGCAATGGAGTTACCAACAGTAGCATGAATGGAATGAGGAATATGGATCCAACAAGGCCTAGTACATGTCCCCCAGCATCGGTCAATCAACTGCCACCTCCACCTTCCTACAATCAAGCTGTTGGACACCATCACGGAAATCAAGGTATGGTTCCAAACAACAGGCAAAATCCACATATGCCACAACAAAATATCCCCCCTTACAACGGAAACGCTCAGAATGGATACGGCAACATGAGTGTTGGAAGCCCAGCGACTGGATATGCTGGAAGTGTTAATGGATCTGCTGCGGTCCCAAGCCCATACACTCAAGTTAACAGTCCCGCATATTCGCATGCGTCCGTCATGTCTCCTAAAAATCCTTCAGTTCCTATGCATTCTCCAATGTCAGTTTCATGCATGAGTCCCGCTTCAGGGATTCCTCCAAGTCCTTCTGCTGCTTCTACCCATCCCAACAACACAAGCAGAAGGAATGGACCAAATATGCAAACGCCTGCACAAATTGACAATGGTAGCAGCATGATGGGTGCACAGAATGCCTCTGGAAACGGAGCCTACTGCCCACCATCCCAAAATCCAACAATGCCACAACAGCAAAACGCTACCCCACATCATCAATCTCAAGTTCCTACTCAACAAACCTATTCCTATCAACAACAGTTCCAAGGCTATTCCAATTCTGGTTATGGACCCAACAATTATGGGCCAAATAATGCTGCTTACCCCCAAAATGGGAACATGCAGAATCAGTACAATCACCACCAACAAAATTCTACCCAACAACAACAACAACAGCAGCAACCAGCTAACCCAGGCTTTTATAACGCCAACAGCAGTCATTACCCAGCCCACTACCCACAGCATCCTCAAGGACACTACAATAACGGAAGTAATGCTGGATCTTCCCAGTCTTATGGTTACAACAACAATAACCAACATTACAATTGTCAGTGTCCTCCTAACCAACATAAGGGAGCTCAGTGCCATCATCATCAAAATAACCACAATCAACAACAGCAGCAAATGTACTGGCAAAACCAACATCATCATCAGCACTCTTCATCCCACCAAGCACAATCCTACGGTCCTCAAAGTCATTCAAATTCTAACCAGACAGGTTCAAGCCACGCTGGTACATGGAACAATATGCAAGGGTCAAGCAATAATTATTCCAACAATTGGAACTCACACGGTTACCCCCACAATGCCAGTAACCCAAATCAATTCAACAAATGTCCACCAAATGGAGGCAACCAAGACGTGAAGCCATTCCGCAGAAACCAAATGAGTCAGCATCAGATCCAATGCCAGAATGTCACTAGCCAGAGTCAGTCGAGCAACAGAATGCCAGCGGGACTATCATGCGGGTCTAGCCAAAGAAATATGAATTCATCAGTTCCCAACGCTGCTACTGCTGCTCCTGGTCCTCGTGTCCCTGCGAACAACAATCCTCCCGTTGGTATGCGCCCAGAGACTTATCAGCGTACTTTGGAGTATGTACAACAATGTCAACTCTGGTCCTCCTCAGAGTTCAAGCCTGGGACAATGCCCAACAACAGTAATAGCCGGGACTCGTGCAACAACCCTTTATCCCCTGATAGTACAACGGACGGAAAGAAGAAAGTTAGTAATTCTGTAAGCAACAACAACAATAACGTTAACAATAACACCAGCAAGCCTTCAATGTGAAATCACTTAACGAACTTACGACAACAGCCTTATTAAGATTACTATTATCGACACTTTAAAAAAATCGCTGAAACTCTACGACAAGATTTTTAAAAAGGTAAAATCAAGTGTACATTATTTTAGGAATGCAAACTTTGTGCCATGTAACTTATAAATAGTAATAATATACTTTCAGTAGGGATCATGATCGAAAGATTAATTGACAGTGTATAAAAACGGTTGCCTTTTGAAGAAAAATCTTTAATATTATAAACCAAATTGTATCAGCTTGCCCCTAGAACTACCATATTAAGTAGATTGATACCTGATCTTTTGACTGTCGTTGTTCTAAAATGATGATACGGCTCTAGTTCTCGTTCCTTAATTTCACTGCTCTCATTAATTAGCGTAATTTGTAGTTTAGTCTGTCATTTCCAGTTGCTATCATGCTGGTGATAATGACTTACCCTTCGGTATTAGCCCGTGTAAACTATGTTTTGTAAACAAATTCAATAGGATAAATTCCCTAGAGTTTAAAATTTCAATGGCCGTAGCGCAAAAAAATGACAAACCCTTAATAATTAATTTTAAATTAAAACCTAGTTTTAATGAAATGGAATCTCATTTACTATTGAATATGTAAAGTGTATTCAACTTTTAATTTATCTTTTACAAAATGTGAACTTTAATGTTTAGTGTCTCTCACTCAAATAGAGTAAATCAATTAGAAAATGTTGTCAGTATTTCCTGCACGGAGCCGGTCACTGTTTACTAACTGTAGAAATATCACCTTGTTTTGTTTCGTTTTATATTCTTGATAATTAATGCACATATTATGAAAGTGAAATATTTCTATATTGTAACGATCAATAAAAATGTTTTAACGAATGATAGTGAATCTCGATGTCGTATTGTAACGTAAATGTAAGTTGTTTTTTTCCTATTTTGATTAAATTTTGTTGTGATCATATTTTAAATCGTAGAATGTAACAAGTTTAAATGTAAATTTAGGTTATGACTTTGGATATGAAGATCGAGAAAATGTAAAATTATATGCGTATAAATGTGTAATTAAAAATAATGTAAAAGAGAAAAGAATTGTATGCCTTTGTACGTCTTAAATTAAGTAAGTAATGTTGTGTTTTTGTGAACAATTAAAAATCAATCAAATATGAAAGGAAAAATAAATAAAATGAAATTGATGATTAAAAAAATTTACTTGTTTATAAAGTTTTTATTTCGTCATTTTTAATCAGATTATCCAAAGCTTGATTTTTACTTCCACTAATCAACATTGGCCAATAGACACTATTAAATATGAAAAACATGAAAGGGAAAAGGCCTCGACAGATCTTATCAATCTTTTCCCATGGTTTAGGTTCCAGCTTTCCGAAGCATTGGCACTTGCATCTGCACATATTTTTTCCATTTTCTGGATTTTGTGATGACGAGATGGAACTCTCTTTGCTCACGTATCGTTTGTAATTACCATCTTCAGAAGCTACTGAAGTGGAAGTTGGATGTCCAATTGTAACACCAACGCTGTCTCCCGTTCCAGGTCCACCCAAAGAAACAACAGAGGGGCTGATCACTGCGTTATTTTTTAAACCAAGAAACGATTGGTTCGCTGGATTGGATCTGAACACGATTAAACTCTAGAAGTAAAAGTAATCCCAATTATTTTTAAAAACAATTTTCGTTTTTTAATTGATTTAGTACATTATCCACTGGATGGGCAATGCGAGATTTTTGTCGAGTTAGCGATTCTCTTTCCGTTCGAAGCAAAGTTTCATAGTCTTCGTCCTCCTCCTTTTCCTCTGCTGGTCTCTCAATGTGTTCCGCCTCAAGTAATGTTAGATGATGATACCAAATCAGGTACTTCACCACGACGAACTCGAATATCGAACCGAAGACGAACGCAATACATACAACCTTTGCGCATATTAAACGAACAACATTAATTTCAAATAAAAAACGCTTCAGTTTTTAAATATTAACCATCCAGATGTCCATCATTGTGGCGTAATGTACACCAGGGCCGGAACTTTTGAGGGCACTGTGCGTTGTAATTAGGGTGAGCATACACGTAATTATCAGCGTAACTCTTGCAGGTACAGAGTCTAACGCAAGCCAGAAAGAAAACCATGAGAGTATGACCACCTTGAAAAATAAAGAGACAGTCCTTACATTTAAATTCAGCAAATTTTTAACTGGAAATGTTGGAAAGATGTTCGTACAAGAATTGTTGGAATAAAAACTTGCATCATAATGTTTCCAAGTTTTCGTTCAAATATGAATCTGACGCGAACGTACGGGTACTTTTCTGAAAATAAAAATTTACACAGTCGTATAAAGACAGTTGAGTAAAATAATAAATAAAGCGATTGTTTTTTATGCCTGACCCCCTCTTCCACTTCGAGTTTTTGTCCCATTCGTTGATTCGACAGTAGCCAGATCGTATTGCAACAAACGCTCGACTTTAAAAAAATAAAACTATTTTAACAAATCAATTTAAACATAAGTGAAATGCTTAGAATTAGCAGTGGGAGAACCTGAGTTGATTAAGGGTTTATGAATTGCTTGCTCCCATTGATAACTCACGTACTTGTCGCAGTACTTATCTTAAAGAGGATAAAATTAGTTGAGTTTAACAAGCATTAGCCTTCAAAAATGTATATTTTTTATGATTGTTTTGCATACAAGAATCGATCTCTAAATCGCACCTAACAAATTCATGAAAAATAAATAATTATATTAATTTTCATTTTTAATTAAATCAGCTAGAAATTATTAATGTAGTGTTGGTATATAATTTGTATATAATTTACGCTTGTTTGTCTAATGGGAAATATTTAAAATTAACTGAACAAGCAACGTTGGTGTACTGCCGGGCCTTAAAGTTCACGGTTTTATTGGGAAAGATATTTATGACGCTGACAGGAGCATTTAGCAATGTGATCCCACTCTGTCGAGATGTCGATATGTATGACTAAATCGATTGGTGGAATAAAATTGTATTATTACTAAAGAAATATATGTATTATATTTTTCAAACTGTGAGCACCTTTGGGCTCCACATATACTTCAACGCAGATTCTTTTAAAGTCAGGAATACGTCAGGAGGATCAGTTGGTTTAAACAGCCCTTCCGGAAATTCCAAGCCCTCCGCTACCCATCGCTGGCGAATATAGAACTCAATCCTTAGAAGAGTCAAGTAATTTAACTTTCTCGTTCCCCCACATAATTTTTTATCATAAAAGTATTTTTAAACTAACCGAAGGGTTAATTGACTTTTATCTTGAAGAGTTGCATCCACTATTTCCACCGAATGAAAAACATCCACAGGCTTCTTTTGTTCCAAAGCCCACCTTGAACCTAATTTGTATTTTATTGATAAAATAAATGGTATATACCTCAACATGAAGTTCGATTGAATTCTTTCTTTACCCCAAAGGTCATCGCCGTCTAACTTTATTCTCGCAAAGTTCGAAGGTGGCTCTTTTAAGGCAGAATGAAGTGATTCTAGAACATGCTGCCCGTTTTCTGTTTGGTTTGCCAGAGAACTTCCATGTCCTAGTGGTTGCAGTACAAGCAGCAACAGCAACACGGGGAATATGTTCCGATATCTAATCAATATTAAATATGTATCAAGAATTGAGCGGCTTATTACATGGTTCAACAAAGAGGTTTTCTACCTGTTGAGGATAAGATAACACATTATTATTGCTCATCGTCAACTCGAGTTGTGCTATGTCATTTACAAAACACTTTACTTAAACAGTCTTTAGTGCTGAGCTTCCGGTAGAGATGATGACTATAATAACGAAGGTAGACCTAAATAATTCGTGGAAGACATGGTTATGTTTACCGTGTGACAAAAATACAAATTAGATATGCGGAAACATTTTGGGTTATTTCCTTAGAGAATGTTTATTCACGTGCTAAATATAGCCCTTTATTTTGATACTTTCAGGAAATCATCAAATCAAACAAGTATATTTTTAGCTCTTAAATATTTGCTTTCTATGAAAATGCGCTGCTTGGTGGTGTTACAAATAACTTGTCTGTCTTTTGATTGGAACTTCCTTGAAATAGCATTGGCCAGTAAATACAATTAAATGCGCAGAACAAGAGCGGGAAAAAAACCCGGCAAAACTTGTCAATCACCACCCATGGCCTTTTCTCCGACTTTTCCTCCTCATTTTGCTGTTCAGGGTCGGGATCTATTAAATGCATGTCCTTATGTGGACTTTCCCCGATTGCATGATTGGATTCGCTTGCAGAATTGTTATTTGACGTTCTTAACGTCAGCATTGCTGGATTATCTCCATTTATGCAATTAAATTCGGCCATGAACGCTCGCATGAGGAATTTTGAGACATGATTCTGGACCATTGTAGTATTTGGTGCGAGCAAACGGTGTGGTGAATCCACTGGAACAGGAATTCCGTTACTGGTTCCTGTGATATGAGACTCGTTATTTAAACCATTTCCAATGGGAGCTGGCGCTTGCATTAATTTTAACCATCGTTCGAATCTCAAATTGTCTTCTTTTTCCTTCATCTTCTTTTTCAATTTTTTCTGAAGCTCATGCCTCCAGTGCATGTACTTGATGATTATAAATTCGCAGATTGACAGAAACACAAATGACATGCATCCAACCATCCAAATATCTAAAGGAAAATATAAATTTTGCGCATTTCATACGATATTCGAATAAAAATGCTCAAGACATCGCATCGTTTGCTTACGAACCCATAAGGGTTATGTAGTGAACCGGAGGAATTGATCCCTTCAATCCGCTATGCATTGTAACCAATGTGAGCATGCAGGTCACCAAAAGAGTAACCCTCCCCGGGATGGCGTCCAATCCCAACCAGAAACTGAAGAATGAGAGTACAACTACGAGGGTTGTTGGTGTAAAAACTTGAATGAGTGGATTTCCAAGTTTCCTTTCGAATATGAACTTTACCATTACGTAAGGATATCCAACTAAAAACAGCAGTTTAAGTAATATGGAGTCAAATAATTACATCACAGATTCAATGTTGCGTTTTGACCTAAATACCTCCCCTTCCCCCTCGGTGCCTCTTCCCTGTTTTGCGGATTGTTTTCGTAAGGTCATACTGAAGCAAGCGCTCCATGCTAACGATTAGTGGTCTGTACAGACTATCATCTTCCCATAGGTAGTTGAACGTACGTATCGTAATATTTATCTAGAGGAAATAAAAGATAAACGATTGAAATAGTATGTACTTGTGCTAAATTAATTATTAATTACTATCAATAATTATTATCAAGAAATTTTGGCTTACAACTCTCTATGACCAAGTGACACCTAATAAATGCATTAAAAATTAATTAAATGATTAGGTTAATTTATCTTTATAATTAAATCAATTACAAATTTTAAATAATGTTTCACGGACGCCTGCCGGTCCTTGGGGTAGTACACATACGTCGTTGTGCATGAAATTCGTGAATACAATTTTGCTTTAAACAGTATCGTCATGTTAGGAAAAATGTGTACGACACTATTGGGAGCATCTGCAATCGCGATATCTAAAACAGAAAGTATTTAGTAATTTATAGGAATTTATTGAATGAAAATAATAATAATGATACATAATTTAATTTTCTTTTCACTGCTTTCTCTGGAAGTCGAGATGTAAGAATCCGGACTCCACATATGCTTCAGAGCATTTTTATTTGCTGTCACAAACACGTTGGGACCGTCGGATGGTTTGAAAAGACCTTCAGGGAATTCTAAGCCATCAGCAACCCATCGTTGCCGAATGTGAAATTCAATTCTAGACAAGATATAAAATATAATTTTATCACATAAATGAGCTACAAATAATTTTAATTTTGTCATGTCTAACCGCAGTGTCAATTGATTATCATCGATAAGTACAGCATCCGTTACTTCCACAGCATGAGAAACATTTATCGCCCCTTTTGCATTTTGTTCTATTGCCCATCGAGATCCTACGAATAAGAAATTAAATAATTACTTTAAACTTTGTTTGGAGCAAATACATCGAGTTTGAAATAGTTTGAACCTAAAAGTTCTTCGATTTCTAGTTTCAGCCTGGAAAATTTAGACCCTTTGTGGCGAACATTATTGTCGGGATTTTGATTGTCTGCTTTGGCTTCATCAAGTGAAATTACCGTCGCCGATGATGTGAAAAGAAGAAGATGAAAAGCCGTACTGAGGAAAAAAAATAAAGCAAAATGTTACTCAAGAGAGTATTTGAAACTTAAATTAAAATGATTCTAATATGCTAATTTGTGCTCACCTGCAGAATCTGGTTAGAGCATTTTTTGCCATTTTGGGGCAACTTGCGATGTGTGACGCTACAATATATTCAATATATTGAGTTTAATATTATGTTTCGGACTTTTCGAAACATTCACTGGCTGTGCGCTAGGGCTTCGTCGTGAATCGAAGAAAAATTTTGTCCATTGTAAGGAAGTTTATTATAAAATTTTAGGAAATATCAATTTGTGAAGCTTCAAGTTTAGTTAGTTTAGTAATGTATGAACAAACATGTAAGGACTCATTTCATTTGGATGTTAGCCAAACATGAACCACAAGAAAAGAGACAGGAGAAAAATTGCAAAAATTAATTTTTCCCTTCAAAAGATTTAATCGATAACATTCATCGCGTGATAGAACCGAAAAGGCTTAGGTATGCTAATTTTCTTTTATTTCACTTTATCGATTACATTTACATCTTAGAAATGCACAAGTTTTGCTTTTGTATGGTGAGAACACCAGGTAGCCATTACAGGACTTAATCATTTATAACTACAAAACTACAATAGTCTTATGAAAACTTAGGTAAGCCACATTATCGTGATATCTCGCATATCAAAGACATGAAAATTGTATAAAATTTTAATACTAAATAATGAGGTTCTACTTTTCACTGAAAACTGAAATACAAAAAGTAATAGATTCGCAATAATTCATTTGCACTCATACATAACCCCTTTGAATCCAAATATTTACTAATTGTAAGTACTTTCGTAGAAATTAAAATTGTGGATGTCTATACTTAGGCGTCGGCCAGGGGACGATGAAGTACTGACTCGTAGTTCAGCAGATCACGTACAAGGCCATGAAGTCCTCCTTCCGGCTCAACCATAGCATAATCTTGGTCTATCGTAAACATTTGTCTGCACATAAAAAACCAAAAGTTCATCAATTAATCCACAAGTACATGTCAAAGATTGTTCCTTTATGAAGTACCACATACGCAATGTAGGGATCATCTTCGTCCTCCATCAAACTATAGCCACTCTGACTAGACGCGCTATTTTTTCGCGGATCAACTCTTGAATAATAAATTACGAAAAAAATTAATTTGGTTTGAGTACAAAACAAGTTTTAAAATTCTAGATTTTATTCTTACTCGATTTTCGGCGGAGGTGAAGAACTTTTCAGTGGAACTGCGGCAATGCTGCGTTCTAAAGGTACGTAATGCTTCCTTTTTTCAGGTGGACTGAATTGAGGAATATATTCGTAGAACTTGCTGAATGCCACCCGCTTATCAATATTTGGATACAACCAGCGGAATGCTTCACCTCCTGAAATTAGCATTTAAAAAATTAATTTAAAACAAAAACGTGCCAATTTTATGCTGCAAAACTGCGTAATTTTATTAAACCAACCTGCGGTATATTTTGCATCTAAGAGTTCCAAAAAAGCCTTTGATATTTGCTTCATTCCTTGACCGTGATCAAAAAATTTGTAAGGGATCATTCTCTGTGGATTTCCTTCTGCAAATATAAAATTAACAAGTTACGAAAAAACCGTACAAGAAAGAATATTATTTTTTGTCATTTCCAAAACAAGTCAATACCTCTGTCTAGAAAAATTAAGGATAAACTTCCAGGCTCAGAATCAGATAAACGAGGTATGAAGGTTCCACTAGACACCTGCGACTTGAGAAGTAAATTTGCTGCGTCCTTCATGTAAAAATTATAAAAGACAAAAGTAGTATAAATCCCAGTTTAGTCAAAGAAATCAGTAAGCTCTTATTTTAAAAGAATCTACCTCCCAGCTTATAAATGCTTCAATGTGACCCTGAAAGAAAAAAAATATAATAGAATTTACAACAAAATTCATATACGTACTAACCTAAAAGTAAAAAAAAAAATCAGTTTAATATGTCTACCTTTTCAAATGATTCTTTAAAATATCCTCCCAAAACCTTTGTCGATAAAAAGAACCATGTCCAGTAGGAATATTCGTCATCCAACATCTTATCCTCATACAGCCTTCGCCACGTGATATCGCTGTAAAATATTAATTCATTTTAATGTCAATTAGAGCAGCCTGAAGAGCTGAAGAAGAGAAAAGAGAAATAAGCATAATATCTTGAATCTTTTCTTACCCTGGAATACTATCATTCAGTTTCTTCTTTATGTACTCTATATGGGAGCGTTTGAGGTGAACCCCAACCAATTCGGAAAATACTCCAACCAGCATTTCAAGTACCATGTGCCTGTTTTTAACAGGTCTGTCCTCATAATGATCTCGTTTCATGAATGGAAACGCATTGAACCAAGAGATGATGGACCATCCATCCTTTTCTTGAGAAGTATGCGTAATAATAACCATGGGCAAGGACATCTTCCATGTCTAATCAAAAATAGAAAAACTCTTAGAGTACATGTTTGCAAAGTTTAGGAAAGTTTTTAATCAATTTAATGTGTGTTACCCGAATGGTTTCTCCGTCGACGACAAAGTCCTTAACGAATAAGAGGACATATTTGATTTTGTAGACGTACTTGAGGTCAACGTTTTTCCTATCAACTTCTTTGATTTGGAAGTCAAGATTGACATTCACATGTTTTCTGTCTGCTGAATACGTAATATTCTCGTAAGAAGATGCCTGACGTCTTCGACGCCTTCTCCCACTGCTGTCTTCAATAGTTGTCGAGATCGAGAAATCAGGAGTTACCACTCGACCGGCTGCAATTTCCGAAAGTTTATCGGGAAGTCTATTTGCGGATTTTATTTGCATAGCTGTATCCTCCAGAATCAGATATACTTGTAGTCCTTTTGTCGGTTCCTTCTCAAATATTTTTTCAAAGTTATGAAATTTCAAGGACACAAAGTTTGCACTTTCAGTCTTTTTAACTTGATGGGGCTGAGTTTGGATGCCTTCAGAAAATACAATAAAAAATGCAAAGGTCAGTTTCAATTTAAATTTAACGACAGAAAATATAGAATCTTACACAAGGCAGTTTTTTGCAGGAGCCTGAATTTAATGTTTATCAATTCAGTGTGAAAGCCATCCAAATTAAACTGGAAGGTATTGGGATCTCTAATCAAGTGACTGTGATGCTCATAAGAATAATGGGTCATTTGAATGATGCGTGCTCTGATTTGGTCCTCATTGTATGAATTTTTTATAGAAAATATCCATTGATCGACACGTTGAATCAAATCGAGTAGTTTCTCTGAGTTCCGTTGAATATGTTTTTCAAACTCTAATTTAATATCAAATTTTGCCACTCCAATCGCAGAAAGTTGCTGTTTTCTTTCAATGAGCTGCTGGAGTTTCTCGATTTCATCGATCAAATCCGAACATGATTTTAACAGGTCCCTTAGTTTGTTCTCCAAAGCAATTTTTCTCGTGTAGACCTCGTGAATCTGACAAAATGCACACATCGACAAAAACGTTAAGATCACTTTTTCGCATAAACAAATGAAACAATTTGACGGTGACTTACCCCTCGTGTCCAGAAGCATGTTAAACTGGCTTTCCTAACAGTATCTTGATCCTCTGGTCGTGGTCTTGTATTGAATTGCCCTTCCGCTCCTAAAACCTGTGACCAGTGGCTTGGGTCTAATAAAAATGGAGTAATTTTAAAATTAAGTCATGCATGGTTTGATTAATAAAGTTATTCATATCGAATAAGCATGTAGTTCACGTACTAACAAAAAATATGGAATAACTTTCTGTAACACTGATAGCATGTTCAAGCCTCCTTATATCTCCAGGAAAGAAGCTCAAACTCTGATCCAGAGCAATAAAAAGCGTGTCTACGCGTGCGGTAATTTCGGATGTGTCAACTTCATTTATAAAACTCAAAGTTTCTGTTTGATTCTGAGAATACCAGTCTGCATTGCCCATCTGTTCTGGATAATCACTAATTTTTGGAGAAACCGGAAGACTTGCAAGCAGGTTAGCATTAACGCCCAGGGATGATGCAAGATTTAGCTCACGCTTAAAGCAATCGTAAAATTTTGAGTAAAAATTGTCCCTGTCGATCTCGCTTTCATCCGCCTTTAGCAAACTTATTTGGCATCTTTTCAAGCGGTTTGAAATTCCCTCAAGGGCTGCCACGTTGGGTTGACATTGCTCTAACTTCTTTTCTACTTGGAACCTTAATCCTCGAATAAAACTTGAAGGTGAAGTTCGCCTGAAAATCAGATATGAAATATTAAAAATCTGAATGTCTAAATATATCCTCCATTTCATGTAAACTTACAAAATGAAGTTTTCCGTCCATTCTGCGAAGACTACACGAAGGCAGAATATAGTTTCATCGCCGGAATAAATAGTTGTGAAATAATTTTCACTTCCATGAATTTCTTGGGACCTTTTGAAAACACTTTTTCTCACAATGTTCCATAACGCCATTTTAGCTACATAGTCAATTCACACGCTTATCCTTTGTTCTTTTTGATTAAGCGCAAAACGTTTGACTGATGGAGCATCAGATATGGCTTCTTGTTTTATACCGACAGGGTTGAAGATAAAATATTCGAAAGAATCATGAAACGTAGTTAATCCTCAAATACGTTTTTCATACTGCATGAAAGCATGGATTCGTTGTATGCGTCCGCTTTGTCGTGAGTGGTGAGACTTGCAACTAGTCAAAGTCGCATCTCTTTTGCGAATTCCCCATTATGATTATCACTTACTCGCTCAAAAGCGTCACATCCAGTACCGTCTACCATTTTTACCGTTCTCGCATCAAGGCTATATGGTAGATTGCATCTTACGCATGAAACTTGTGGTAATCCGTAATGGTGACCACGTAAATTGATTGGAGAAAGGGACATATTCCTTATTCCACAAAGCCCCAACCTAACTTAAGTACAGAGTACAGTACGACCACTCTGCCGTTTCGTATGGATAAATGTTATATTACGCAAGCATTTTCCTTCCGTGAAATACTGGAGGTCTTCGATGTAATGCCATCCAGTGCCGTGTCAGATTCACATTAGTTTATGGTAATGCATGGTAGTGGAATAATGCATGCGAATTGTTCACGATTACACATGAGTATCAGTACAACTTGTGGCAAACACATCTAAACTAAAGCTTGAAATCATACACTAAGTATTTCTTTGTCATGTCATGTCATTTCAATTTTCTTTAGCGACTTGTGACAAATTCCGTAAGGCGTTGAAAACGCTCTCACGTGTAAATAATCCTCTACAATTGATGCCAATTCAATTTTATTAGCATCATTTCATTACAATCACATACCAGCGCAATTCTTCTCTAAGATGAATTTCCGCACAATAAATGTATTGTTATTTGAAACATGTTTACCGATACAATGATTTTACACTCTAGCCAAATGATTTGTTTGTGTGATACACAAACAACCAAACTCAAACTGCTTTGATTGCTGCAGACTTTACTTCTCCGATCGCAATTTCACATTTTTTTGTGTACATTAGTAATGCTTGCAATTGTTATAAAAGTATTGCTTTGCTGATGAGTGACATACTTATCAATTCTTACCAAGCAAAACACTCTGTGAGTGATCTCATCTCAGATTCAGATGGGTGCAGCATAGCTTAAAGCTAACCTGTCACGGCTCTCAGCGTCCTTTACAATTTGCTTCCTTACTGTGTGTGAGCTTGTTTAATTATAGCTGGTTAAAAGTATCTTATTTATAGGGAAGGTATTTACTGTGACATTGATGATGATACAAAACAAATCCGTTTTTAACGAGTAAGCAAAAAAATTGTCGACTTCTCTACCAGGTAAAAGTCTGTTTGCTGCTCTGATAAGCTATTCAGACTCGGCCTTCTTTTCCCAAGCAGCCAATCGTCAATTGAACAAAGAAGGCGGAATGAGTTCATCAAAAGACATTTTTCATGAGGATGCTATTTATGAAGCGGTGATTTTTTATTTATGATGACAAACTAAATAGTACCAATTGCGCAGTTTAAAACGGACACGATGAAAAATGAAATACTGATAATCAATGCCAAATATCGATCTCAGATTTATTGCGGGATTATGTATTTGGATTTTAACGTGAAACAACAATCGAAAAACAATGATTTTGAGAATATTCTGGTTTTAACAAGAATCAATTGAGCTTGATAAGAACGCTTTCACTTTATTTCACATGAATTCTGCAATTCGAAAATAGTCTCAAAGCATTGCTTACTACAAAATCTGTATAACGGTTGAAAATTTTGGGAAAGCTGCTTGTTCCATAAAAAATTGCCGAATACATTAATTTCAACAAGTGGGAATTACATTCTTTTTTAGAGACTAAAACGGGGAAATACAATTTTTGTGCTAGTTCCCTCCTTTTTTCATACTATTTCATCAAATTTACGCCCTTTATGTCTTACCATTTTTCAAGTACGCGGACAAGTGTTCTTGGAACAAGAAGCAGGAAGTGATAAACACAAACACTCAGCTCAGAAGCTGCGTATCATTAGGGTCGGGTTAATTTTTGTTGGTAATGTATGGATTATCGGTCATTCAAAGCGAACATGAGAAACTTTGTCCCTGCATCATACATATTGTCTGCATACATTACAACCATACATTTGTACGTATTATTATCCTACGATTCCTACGCAGTAAAAAGTCTAAAAGCTTCAATTCCGAGAATTCTTATAGGTGCATATATTCTTCGTGAGTCAGAGGCACAGCTACCTATTTGTTAACTCTTAACTGGTTAAGGACGCCAAAAATAAATTCGCACTGAAAAAATGCATGCAATTGCAATGTCACTGTCTACCGTCTACTTTAGGTAAGACGCAAGACTCCTCGTGGACTGTAGACCCAATGGCCTAACACAGCCTAAATTTATTATTGCAATATCAATATTTTTTACATGTTAGCACCAGTACCAGGACCGGTTTTGCTCATCAAAACAAACAAAAACATTAATGCCTATCATCTTTTTTTAATTAGCATATTCTTGAATATTAAGTAATTGTCCCAGGATTTGCAAAAGAAGAATGTAAGAAATATTATGGATCTAAGATAACCGAATTTCCAATTCAGATTTTAGAAGACGAGAAATAGGCACTCAAAAACTGCAAACATGCAATTCTTGCATGAACTGCATAATCTTGTACAACAGCTTCCAGAATCGGCGCTGGGCTCATCTTCTTCCCCATCATTCATGGTGTATTTCTGATAAACGCTTGGGTGCACGTTGGAACTTTCCATGTCCCCGGGAGATGTATATTCCTGGTAACTGTTTTGCTTCTTGATATTGTTGTAGCTCATGTATTCCGTTGAGTTCATGATAAGATTATTCTATCTAAACAAATTACAAGATAAAATCATATTCAATTTATCAAGCACGTGTACTTTGAAATTTTCTTACGGTTTTAGTTCCTGCCGAAAAAAAATATCGCTAACGTTTCTACTAGAAAATAATAATGGCAGTTCCACTTTCTACTGTAATTGACTATTGGCAAAAGGATTTCTTCGAAATGCTTCACGATTATGATTATGAATGTAAAACACTTGTTGAGGGTTACGTGACACACTGACTTTAGAATTTTTTGAAATTCATGTCTGTAGTGGTAGCTCCTCGCTTGTGTTGTGCGAGTAGAATGTTTATTGAGATTTTATTGTGTGGACAGTGTGGAGTGTGGACATGGTTTTGGATTTCAAAATGAGCATAAATTCGTTCGAGGATGAAGGAAGCATATTCGATGGAATAAATTTAGAAGCATCATATTTAGTATTTTCTAAGCGTTGCTGTATTTATTTACAAGCTAAAAATCTAGACAAACTAAAGAGATGTGCCACACTTTTGAAAAAATGAAAGCTCTGTGACAGCAACGCAATGACTTGATTTGAAAACACATCGTAGTACTTGAGATGAAGAATTATTGGTACAATGAGTCTAAATCAAAGGCATGGTCATCTTTATTCATTTAAATAAAAAATGTTGACTTGTAAACTGTGTCTTGCTTGTGTCACGCTTTGAAAACCTTTGTATAGAACTACTTATGTAGTTAGTGTGATTATGAAATATGAAATCTTGCGAACACAAATTGGGAGTAACTAATTTAAAGTGGCCTAGTCTTTTAACAAAAGTAATGTTTGTACTTTGTACAACCACTTAATTCATTCAAATTTAGATTTCTGGAAGAATCGTTTATTCAAATGCTTTACTATGCACGTTTCAAATGGCTAATCGGAGTGCTTCAATTTTGTAATGGTCCTCAGCTACGTCACAGATTTTTCCTCTGAGCAATTCCTGGAGCATGTAAAATCGCCACTAGAAAAAAAAACAAACCATTTTTACTTCTCCAGAAGGAGGAATTGGAATGACTGTCTTCTGCTATTTTTTTTAAATTTTACCATGCTCCATTTGCACAAAAAGCAAATGGCGAGACCACATTGCAATCCATCCCAGTAGCCAGGATTATCTACAACATCTTCTACCTGGTAAAGAATTGCTGCTGAGGTGGCTAAAAATATGCTTTGGCTTATGATTATGACAAGTATATATCCATTTTTCATTTCATCCATAACTTTCTGGAAAGGTGAAATCGAATCAAATTAGTACTTCTTAAATGAACAGTTCGCTCTAAATTAAACCACTTCATTTAGAGAACAACCTCTGGCATGTGAAGAAATCCAATTAGAATGAGATTCTGAAGAATGTGAAAAATGACGAACATTGCACTGAAATAGGGATAAAAGAAGTCAACCTTATCAAACTTTATTCTCATTGTCTCCAAACTTATCGGGTCCTCGTACTGGTTATACTCCACAAAATTAATGAAATATTGCATGGTGGCTGTCGTCACGGAAGAGAACGAGAGGCAGTATGTGATGGACTATTTACAAAATGATAAATGGTAATGTTTCAAAAAAATCTATATTGAAAAGAAAATAGAAAATTGTAATTGCCTCACCGTAAATCCATAAAAGACATAAAGAACTGTTAAAAGTGGGTAGTTTTTAATAAAAGTTTATACCTTAAATATATAAAAAATTGAATGTCAATGAGATTTAGGGAGCTACCTGGTTTCTTCTGAAGTAATTTCGACAGACAGCCCAAAAATAGCATCCTAATGAGTAAAAGAATTCTAAAATAATAAATAAAAGTTTAATAGTCCGTTTAATATTTTTAAAAATGAAATTAGAATGTTGAGATTCTTTACGCGCTGGTTACTGAGAATGCCAGTAGCTCTTTGTAGAGAAAATCGCGTAGGGGAATGCTGTAAATTAATTAAAATTGCACACAAATTAGTATCATGAAGGTACTTTTCTTTGCAGTCTTATGGTTGTTATGTCAAACTTCCCTACATGTGTTCCTGCATCATAAGCCATATCAGGACTGGAAACTTAAGCAGCGTTTCGTATAATAAGACCCATTGCATAAAACGCCGCCGAACTTTCGAGTGCTTTGCAAGTTTCGAACTGACATCGTAATATATATCTAGACACTACACTAAAAAATAATTTTCAGATCAGGATAAAAATGATGAAACAAGATTTATAATTTTTTCTGAAGAATAACCTGGCAAAAATCGACGTTGATAGTTTTGGGTTTAAATCTCTTCATCACATCTTTTCTGACTTCGAGAGCAACCACATGACCAGCTTTGTTCATGACAACCCGAGAACCATAGCGGTGAACCTCTTCTTCGTCGTCCTTACTAAATTCCTGACCTGATGGATATGCAAAAGATGTGTCCTCGTCGTCCGTCTCGTAAATTTTGACAGGTACCGAGAAATATCTCGTCCTTTCCTTATTTTTCTCTCGTAGAATTGCATCTTTGACTTCTTCAAGGGTTGGGGCAGCCTTTGTTGGATGGATTTCTAGCTTTCCAGGGGTCGAAGCCAAATCCTCTGTGACATCTGAAAAAACATAAGTCCCCTTTGGACGATGCTTTTTATGGATTGTTTTTTTCTGCAATAACTGCTGGCGTCTGACTTCGGCGTTGGCTCGAACGAGGGAGCGTATCGATTGTCTCTGGCTAGCGTTTTGCACAGACGCCCTTGAGCGTCGTTCCATTTTAAAGGTTTAAAATCAAAGCGTAGACCAAATTAAAACCTTTGTTGATCAAATTGTGTCGAATAAGCAGTAGAATCGAAAGAGATATATCAATGATGAACCTTGAATCATCCTATTAAAGCTGCTCTCAAAACATCCTTAACGACGACATGAATAGCAGTATGACATTATCTTTTCACTTGAATTTCAATTTGTTCTTTTATTTATTGCTAGCAAAGCTCTGAAGGCACGTGAGAATAGGCATCAAATCAACTTAATATTAATGGAATATATAACATTCAGTAAATGTTTGCAAACAAAAATATTATTATTAATGTTATTTTGTCGAAGAGAAGATTTGAGCGAGCACATTTCAATACGTAAGCGTTCATGATTTAATTTATAACGTAAACAGTGATATTACCTAACATACAGGGTAAAACTTTGAGTGTCGTCTATTTAAATTTTAACGAATAAAAATACTTTGGTACTCAATTTAAGTAGTAGTACAAACTGCAAAACACAGTGAAATTATTATAAGGTACGAAAAAGCCCTGCTAGATTATAGGCTATCGGTGAAAAATATTTACCAAAGAAAATCCTCCTTCCTCCCAATCCGAAAAAGAAGGAAACAGAAAAACCTTTTCCCGATTGCACACGGACACGGACGTGAATTGTTTTCTAATTATTGCTAAATTGACTTTCATGGTTTCATGTCCTCACTTTTCTGCCACTAATATTTGCAACTACATTCGTACTTATTTTATAAACTTCGTCATACAACTGGACAGACTTTCAAAAAAATAAACTATAATGACTTCAAAACGAAAACTGTAAGTAAGTCTTAAACCAATATGACATGGTATGCCAACATGTACGTAGTTTTAAAAATTTGTAATCAAAGTCCTATCCTCAAAAGAAAAATGAGACGAAAGTAGCGTCTCTAATGTATAATTGGCAAGTCTTGCTGTATTAATAAGTAATTGTGAGTTGTATTATCACTAACCTTAAAAGGCATTTTGGTAACTTAACTTATAGTACCTTGTTTGTTAGTTTGATCAGTGATAATGTAAAGTATAAAAATTTGGGTAGAAGAGCTCCTTGTCATCTTAAGAAATGAATTTTTAGGCAGGAATCGAGTACATCTGTGTGACAGCACTCCATCCTAAAGAATATGTCCAAGAGGGCAGTCTCCTTACCACATCTTTCATCTCCTCACTTTTCATGTTATCCCCAAATAAATAAAAACAAGCAAAATTTATGTCGACTAGAACATCCTTTTTCGCACCGGGAACAGCAGCATTGACGTTTGTTGAATCCTTTCTTTCAAAATCCATAGTTAGCTCCAGCGGTTTGAACTCGATACCTCTTGAATGATAGATAAAATAGGCTGGTCTTTCATCTGGCATCACACCAGTGGGTGGAGGAATTTCATCAGTTAATGACCACTTTACTAAACTGAAATCTCGTCCTGGACTAATATTTATGGTACAGTGGTCCGTTCCAATTAGGGACAAGGTAATACGACGTACAGTTGGAGATATGAATGTGTCTTCTTTCATTTCCATCCTGACTCTTCCTTTGTGCTCGATGGACAATCCATTACGTTTAGGGACCCAGTGTGTTCGTCTAAACGAAGGAAAAAAATGTAGATATTCCAAAACCCTTTCCGAATAAAAATATCTTTAACCATTGAGCTGTTTTTACCTCAGGAGCGTCCGAACAGGAAAGTAGTATGGGAGACCACAATTTAACTGGGAACAATCCAAAGCATCCATTTCCTGGGCATTCTTAAATTCCGGAATGTTTTCTGTTAGCTTTGGTAAAAACTTTGGTATATTTGGATCAATGTTGAATAACCAAAATCCAGCATCAGTTGACTTGACGGTCGACATGTCAGTGTCATAAAATGTTCGATCCACTTCCTGTAAATAAAAAGTATATATAAAAAACTTGGCTAACACAGGGGTTCGGTCTCGGTCTGATTAAATCTTAAGGTCCAGTGATTACTTACAACTATATGAAGCCGCATTGGTGTTTTGTCTGTGTATGGAATTTTTCCAGGGACGAGAACGATCCAAACCATGATAGCTGCCATTAGAACTGCGCCAATTTTCAAAGCTGTCTTTTTAAAAAACATGAAAATTGGGACTAACCCCGTCAAACCAGGGATGCTCAAGGTGAAAGCTGTCAGCGCAGCAATAAACACGTTGGGTACAACTTCCGTACCGGATCTGCCCATGATTGGAACAAACGTGTCCAGACATCCCGTCACCAAATATAGCGATAAGGTAAAAGGAAATGCTTCTCCAATTAAAAGATACAACATTAATCGCTCTCGGGAACCTATTCAAAAAGATTGAACGGTAGATTTTTAGTAGAGTATTATTAATATTTATTTTAGAACTTGATTAAAATAGTAATAACAATAACCGTACGCGTACTCGAAAGGGCTTTTCGCGCTGCTATCCATCCAACAATTCCAAACATAACGTTGAATGTCACGGTGAATATCATTCTGGCGAACCATGTCGTAGTTAGGAGAAGAATTGCTAGGCTGGTTTTACCAGCTATCCATGAATTATCTTCGTTTCCCTTGAGCATTCCTGAATATGCTATTATTTGTCCAAGTATGCAAGGTACCGCGAATATGACAAAGACCGACATTGGATGAGAATGAAACGGACTAACGTAGCCCAGAATGTTTAGAAAGACTCCAAAGGCTATTGCAAAGCCAATTCCAAGCAGCCATGCAATTACGGTTGCAAACACATTCCATGCCATCTCCGAGACCCGACGCTCGGCTGTTAAAGTACAAAGTGCAGGTTTTCAAACACTTTAATTATTTAAACTTAACACTAATTCCATTGTTTGATTTTTTTTAAATTCTTCATTACCTTCAAAGTAAGCTATGCCAAGAACCATAATACTCAACAACACGTTCAAAATTCTTGCAGTACTTTCAGAGTATACGATCACGAACCATCCAAATACATCGAAAAATACCATCTTCTCATCTGTGAATGTTATCTGGGAAAAATCAAGATTTCCTAATTCCTCGACCAAGGTCAAAATATTCTGGCCTTCATGCTGGATACTTCCCGGGGTAATGTTCTCGACATTATCAAATTTTGTATGGTATACGTAGCCATTTTTGATGAAAGCAAAGTCTAGTCCTGGAATGGATGCAAAGTCTCTGAAAATTCTATAATCGGTGTCTGACGGAATGAGTCCTTTCTGAAAAATCTCTTCTCCAACAACGCTTCCCCAGGGGTAAGGCACCTTCTTGTACGCTTCCAACAACCAGCCATTGCCTAATAACATTGATATTTTAGATCAACAACAAATTAATAAAAATCTAATAAAATTTTCGTCCCATTGCTTACCTGGTCCTGTTTGAAACAAAGTTTCCCTTGCCCCCGCACCTGCAGGTATATGTCAAATAAATTTTTAATTATTCTTCTGAAAAGTAAATTAAATATGAAAATTAAATATAAAATTCTCTAAACTGACCGGCAGCCTCCAGGTTTATGAAAGTCACGAGATCTTTTGACCACCTATGCCCGACAGTTGAACTACCTAAAACGAAATCAATTCCAAATTGTAATGAGTCGGGAAAATTTCTTTTAATACTATAACTTTCTCCAAAATTTAGAATTACATAAACATCTCATGCATACCTTCTTCAACACCCTTCAAAAATCCATGAGAGGCTGGCAGTAAGTTTTCTTCTGCGCCATTGAAGAGGAACACAATCGGGTTTCGGAGCGGTTTTGATTTTCTCGTCAACACTCGGATAACCTCAAGCATAACAGCACATGAGACCATGTCATCACTAGCACCGGGACTTCCAGGGACTGAATCAAAATGGCAGTTGACTAGAATTGAACTGTTTGT
Organism: Seira musarum; assembly: GCA_027743895.1. Classification (NCBI taxonomy): domain Eukaryota; kingdom Metazoa; phylum Arthropoda; class Collembola; order Entomobryomorpha; family Entomobryidae; genus Seira; species Seira musarum. The sequence continues at coordinate 24,221 of JAHZMX010004350.1, forward strand.
ATTTATATTTGTCTTTTTTGCTGGTTCCAGTCTGGCTATCACATTTCTTATCTGAAAGTTCAAAACGCCCTTACAAACTATCCGAATTTTAAAGCTTGTATTTTAAAATGTTTAATGCGGAAAACTACAATTCTTACATGGGCATAGGAATGGGTCAAGCCATCTTGAAATTTCATGTAAAAAGCTCCAGTCGGCTTTTGAACTTCAAATTCCAAGCTGTGCACGGCAAACTTGGAATTCTTAATGTCATTTAGCATTCTTAGAAGGGTGTCAACGGCTAAAATGTCATTTTCGTGACTTCCTCCTACCCTCGGCCCAATGGATGTCAGCGTTTTCAAGTCGTTACGAGCCCGTTCTTCGATAAAGCTACAAACAGATAAATGAAAGTTTTCATAATAGGATAAAAATGTGACATTTTTTTCAATCCACAATATTAAATGAATTGTTTAATTACCTGCCAGGGTTATCAGCCACATCTCCGGCACTTAAGGGAGCTGGAAGCTTATAATCAATGTATCTAACGAACAGGAAACTAATAAGAATAAAAGCTATCACGAGAACCAAGGATGAAATGGGTGGTTCTTCTCCCTTTTTTCTGTACTGTGTCCCCCTCTTGACACGATCTGAATACATGCTGGGAAGCCCGACGTCGTAATCATCTTGTCGCTTTGATCCCCGATATCGAGCCTCCATTAGATCATGTAATAAATTATGATGCAACTACAACTCCAATATTTCCTTCCCACTAGAAAAATTACCGCCTGCTTCAAAATTGATGGCTGGAACTGGAACCTGGAGTATCAAAAGAGCACTTGTTGTTCAAGCCGAAAAAAGAATCACAATCACAAAAAGTTTTAATTGTAATCAAAATCAAAGCTCATGGTCGTGTGTCACTTTTCCCTTCACCTTCTTCGAACGACTACAGTTTTTTACTATATGTAACGTTGACTTTCTAAGACAGTGCAAAGTAAACAATGACTAACGTGTTTAAATTAAGTAACTCTGATTGTGAGGTATGATGTGATCATCAAATGATTGAGGTCATCTTGGTTTTTATTTTAGTCTGGACTCTCGACTGGAGAGGAGCTGAATAATAATATAAATGTGATGTCTCTAGGCAAGGCATAATATTTATCATGTACACATACATTTAGCCAACTCCATACACCGGCTTCATTGCAGAGGAATTGCAGCAGAGCAGCAGATGAGGATTTTTCTTCATAATATCGTGCTTACTTTTGAAATGTACATGCATTATGCATGCATGATGGTGGCTCAAGTGGTCAAACAAAACAAACAGTCTTTTCCTTACATCCGATCCGACTTTGCCATTTTCCACACAATAATATAATATGGCCATATTATATTGCTTTGCTGGTCTTTAGTCTTCTGTTTAGTCCAACAACACAATTACAATTACAATGTGTTGGACTGGAAAAAATTATTTACTGGCCTGGATCACGCCGCAACCGGCGAATGGGAGTTTTCACCTCCTCGCTTCGATTTACCTGATTTTCTTCACGTTGCGTTTCTATGAGGTGTTCAAACCAAACATTGTTTCTACACACGAGAATGAGATGTATGTTATGTGACTATAATAAACTGGCTTTTTGATAAATCAAAGAGTGGCCATATATCAATACAAAACATTCAATGAAATTAGACTATGAAACGTGCAGGTCTATGAAAAATTCATGAGCAAGAAATTCATGATCGTGGTGATATTCACGATGGCTTGTCCAGTCCAGTTGAAATCATGTTTGGAATTCAGACCTGCGTTTTAATTTAAATAAAAAATGATTTTGTATTATCTATTTTAGTTGAAAAATGTCTAAATATTAAGAGCTAAGACTAAGACTACTATTGCGAACATAATTTCTTATTCATTCTCATGTTGCCCCATTTATCATGAATCAATTCTTCAGGTAAACGATCACGATCTTTTATTTCTCTGACACGCATGACGTCATTACGAATGAACTGTATAAATTAAAGTAAATAATGGAAGCATTAAAACCTGTAATAATCTGCAAATTGGTTTAGTTCGGTGATGAAGAGAACATTGTCCAAAAAAGTAGAACAGAGGAAAACATGGAATCTGTCAAAAAAAAGCCACGATGAAATGATGATCTGAAGCAACATATCTTAAAACCCTTTTTCGGAACAGCAACAGCAGACATTAGAAGTGTATGATGTGCTTTAACTGTCATTCATCTTACCGCATAATTGTCAAATTTCATTTCAAACAAAACCATTTACTTACTCAGCATATAATCATTACAGTGTATGACGCATGAGTATTAGTTCAGTTGTAAAAATTCAGGAACCCGAAACGCTTCTATTTTACGCTATCATTTATGGTTAAAGTCCTTAGTTCATTCTGTTGCGAGTGAAAAACGGTTTCAACTTTATGTTTTAGTTTGAACATGAAGAAATTAGAACAATGTTCTGTTCTAGTCTAGCTATATAATATATTAGATTTGTATTTGTAGTTTTTAAAGATACAAGCTAGAAAAAATTAAAACATATTCTCTGTCATGCATGCATCCGTCGTTAATGCATATCCGGGGTATTGTGCTGTTATAAGTGAGAATGGCAGGTGCCAGGCCAGTGGTGGTGCCAGCTATTTAACCCCTGCCATGACTGGATTGCATTGGATGGAGGTTGTAGTGTACTTAATAACGTTGAACTAAATAGATCCTCCACGCTTCTGATAAGAATATTTAATGTTCTGCACTTTCATCCATAAAAACATATTGCCCAAACTATTTATTTGGTAGAGCCACTACAATAAAAGAACTACGTGACCATATTATTGAAGCAATCAGCGCTTTTTTTTGCTTGGCAATTGAAATTGGCGAATAAAAAGTTCATATACATATACTTCTAAGTATTATGTCGACAATGTCGATGATTTTTTGTACCTCTTGCCATGTCGTTAATTTAATAGCAGTATTAAATTAAACTCTGTTTCAGAGGCACACGTTCATTTCTTTCATGCAAGCATATTTTATGCTTATGATACAAGACAGAAGAGAGCATTTTATGATCACCGTTGCAATTCCCATAATTACGTCCACGTTAAACTAAGGCATTCATGATGGGTACACCCACACACCTGCTATCTGTCATGTCATAATATACTCCTTGTCCACGTACATTATCTAATAAAATAAACCGTATTTTTTCATTCATGGTTTGCCTTATCTCTGGCATAACATACTATCATTCATTATCATTATTCATCTTCCGTTTAAAAAAAAAACCTTCTGTAAACTTGTGCTGTTAAAATTACCTGCTTGCTTCGAAGTATGTACATAAAAAAGTAGGCAAGAAAATGGCAAGTTTGATGCTAAATGATGTCATAAATCAAATTGGCCGAATCAGCGAAGATGATACTGGTACTATTTGTCTGTCACTGCATTCATATATTTGAGTCAAAAGTGTTTTTAAAGCCGGGATGGTAGAGGGAGTTTAGACTATTGCAATGAATAATCAAGATGAGGGGATAAGGAAAAAACGTCCTTCCTTTTTATTTACACTCGTTGAATTCCTTGTGATAAAACAAATAGGTAAAGTTGAATCACTATTACATTACGTATGCAAGCAAAGTGATACGAGCATGAGTGCTTAATGATTAGTTTTTTTAAAAAAAAAAGCATATTGTTTTGGAGAAGTAACTAACATGACAGCTATGTTAAATAAATCTAATGCATAATAATATTATGAACTCATCATCACACTTGTCTTAACTCTAATTCTATTATTGCATATCATGCACAGAATCTGTTTGTTGAAGGATTGACATCCCAACAATATTTGGTATCTCTGGCTGGATTTGGTTTTGGTTTGATGGTTCATTTTCTGTTAGCAGCAGTTTTAGCCGCGTTGCAGATACAATCATATTTACTGTAGACTGCAGCAATAGTCATTTTTCTCTTGATTCCACATTGCAATTGCAAGCCGGAATATGGGTATCCTTTGCGGTAAAAAACGATCTAAAGATAATAGTGTTACATGGCGCTAGCATTGACTCGCGATGTGGCAATTCATATGCCCATTATTCACACTGTAATTCGTCTCATCATCCTGCAGTCAAATTTTGTCTTCGTTGGAAGTTGGACGTTATTACTATTACGTTTCTATTCTACGTATTAATTGGAGTATTAATTTAGTCCGTAATCCGGAAATGGAATGCCTTAAAAGTGTCCAAAACAGTGGTAGTGACACCAACAATGCTTTTTAAAAATTGACATTTCAAATACAAATCAAATCGATGGATTGTGCGAAAGTCTGACTGGCAAAAAGACTGGCCATATGCTAGCCCTGTCGGAATTAATTATACAAAATTTTAGTGATTTCAAAAATCCTTTGAGCAGGAGCCCATAAACCGCCTGTGTCGTTCGTCATTCCCAGTGCCGTAAATAGTGAGAGCAAATTATGAGTTAATTTGTGACTTTAATTTTAATTGGAACATAAGCTACCGGACAAGTAGAATCGCAGTACAAGCCACTTACATTCGAACGAATCTTAAATCCAGAGACGCCAAAGAGTATCTATCTCGTGGTATAACAACAAAGCTTTACGTCTACTGGCTATCGATTGGGGCATTGTGAACATCTTCAAGAAGGGTATATAAATCAATCAACTTTTTTGCTTTAGCTTGTGTTATTTCGGGTTCGGACGAAGCTCGTCATCCTAATCATGATTCATGATCATGAAAATAGCAAAGTCAAAATATTTTGTTAGAAATTAGAAATAATAATATAGCATTTCATCAGGAAGGAATAAGACTAACGTATTTCCTTTTGAACTCTGCCTTCCTGCATTTTTTAACTCATAGATTTACATTGCATTCAAAGAGGAGACGGCCTAGCTAGCCTCGGGTTTGTAGTCTCTGATCTTTTTTATACGCTTTCTTGTAATTATAATGTGTAAAGACTTGGATGATGATGTGTGAGACTGGGTCGGCTGACTGACAGACTGACTTAAAAATCAGCAGCAGTCTCTAATAACCAGGTTGAAGAATAAAAAAAAGTCTTTAGTCCGAATGCATTTGGACCATCTGTCAGAGGTGGTGGCGTCATACCAGCTGATGATCCAGCAGTTCTTCTGATTTAAATATTGTGAGCACACCATTTTAAAACTAAAATATTTATATTTATTCTTAACTTGTAACAGTGCAGCCTCCTTTTTTAACTGCAAGTTAGCAAAGAAGTGAGAATTACTTACATTTTTTACAATGAAACCGAAACATATTGAGTTGCAAACATGTGACTCATGCAACTATCTCATGATCAGATCAGATTCCCTTTCAGTTTTTTAAGGGAGATGAAAAACATCTGGACGCATCCCGTCACTAATTCATTTCCGTTTGCAATAGTGGTTAATCTTTGATCTGGTGGCTCAACCATTTATTTTAATGCATAACATAATATTACATTTTTGTGTCAGAATTTATGTGTCGGGCCTGTTGGGGTATTTAAAATTGGTTTTTAATGATAAATAGCTTGCACCTATTGTTTTGTCATTGTTAAATCTAGAATTCCACCTTTGCACAAATCAATTGAATAGTTGACACTTGACACTAGTCGACACGACTCAGACGAGAGACGTGGGATCATTAGTTTGCTTCGGGTTAAGTTTCTGTCTTTTAATGACAGTTCTGTATTGTTGTGAAGGAAACTTTAAGTGACGAAACAGCTCGAAGAACGGATGTCTTTAGTATATATTATTGTTACCGTTGCTGATTAGATTGTTCTCACAGTAATTGTAATGGCAGTGAATAAAATAAACATTTTATTTAAATTCATTGCAGAAGAGTTAAATTCGCATAAACCCTGTTCCAGTTAAAATGGATGAGATTGCCGAAGTTTGTGATGAAAGGAGGAGTAGTATAGTGTCTTCAAATTCCTTCCAACAATCTCCTCAAACACCTGCTGTCAAAGAGATTCAGATAACTGCAAAAGAAATCGTTGACAGGATTTCAAACGGTTTGCAGCCTGTAAATGTTTTTGATGAAAAACAAGGAAAGCCTACCGGTTATGTGAAACCTTTTACCGGCGGCATGGGATCGGAGGTATCAGGAGGTTCTTCAGGGGATGAGAAGACTGAAGACTCGGCTTCTGTTACAAAAGCTGCACCGTCATCTAATTCATCGACCCCACAATCAAAAGACAAAGATCCGGCGGCGACAGCGCCGACAGAAAGACGAAGGCGACTGAGTTCTAAGAATTCAAGACTGTCGCTCACCAGCGTTTCCTCCGAAAGTGATGGGGTCACATTGGAGAAGAGAGCGACGGAACATTTGCTGGATGTTGTACAGGTAAACTATTTTTTCATAGTGTCAACTTGAGTTACTTAAATCTTAAATATAACTGGTCAAAGTCGTGTGACATGTGAATTATTATTTTGAATACAGAAAGTAATTCAAGAAGCTCAACCAGAAGAAGAGCTAAGGATTGGCGAACTGTCAGGTCTAAATAACATGCATTGGATTTACAGCGTCGAGTCCTATCTCAGAAGTTCTGATGTCGATTGGAAGACACAGAAGTCTATTTCTCAAAAGTTTGCGGGACAACTTCTTGGTTGGCTAAAGCAGTTATTTCATTTTGGGTACGTATTTCAGAAAAAGTGTTCGTCCAGAAGCATATTGTATCTTCCAAATCGAATACAATGTCTCTAGTTTTTATTTTCTCTCTAAAAAATCTGACATCAATTGTTATTCAAATTCAAACAGAAATGAGCCATCCCAGGATAAAGAATATAATAGTATTCACCCGCATTGGGATTCAAACTACAGTTTGACGCTTATCGCAAAATTAAGTTTGCACGCCAAATTCCCCGAAATTTTAGCACAAGGATATCAGTACTTCCATGAGTCAGGCAGACAGCCAGTCATTTATTGTGGAGATGATTTAGTTGGTCAACAAATCTGCTGCAGCGTAAGCCGAAGTTAATTATTATTATTATTTTGACATTTTATGTTATTGTTGTGCTGGGACTTAAAAATAAAACTTTATTATTGTTTTAACGCACTAACATAGCTCGGACTTCCCCTAACCTTTACAAGTATCATCAGTTTTACCGAACCAACTTGGGTAGAAGATCTAGAGGCACGAATAAAATCAGACATTGATAAAGGAAAAGTCCCCGTGGCTCTTTTCGTTAATGCCGGTAAGCAAACTGGTTATAACTATTGAGTTTCCCCTTATATTGTGTGGATTCAAAACTCACTTTGGACTTGATTTAGCTGTGGAAAACTTGGAACAAGGATCGAAGGTAGCTGAAACCTTTAAAGTTTGGACGCACTTTTACGGCAACAATGTCATTGCGTACTTTTTAAAGCGCCCGGAAACCAAGCAAATTGGAAATAGTATGAGCATTGATTTAAGTAGATGGATAAGGAGTCCAAAGCTTCCTTATTTGGTACTTTTTTAAACCAGTTGAATTCATATTGAAATGCATGAGGATAGAGAGTTATAGATACTTAAATTTTGTTTTTCAATTATTTCAGACAATGTATAAAGCATCGGATAAGCTTGATACCAATGTGCTGGACATGCTTGGTTTAGGGTCACCGAAGAACGAGATTCTCTGTTTCACGCCTTGGTTTACTGTTCATGTATGTAATTAAACTTTTATCAAGAATGGCTTACCAAAAGGAAGCAAAATTTTATGACATTGCTTTCTTTTCCATTTTAACTTAGGTTTTTGGGAAGAACCGCTTGTCTGCAATAATCAATGAGGCAATTCACAGAGGAAAATTTTTGTTAGACATGGTACAGCGACATGAGTGCCTGCACGTTGTGGTAAGTGAAATTGTTTACGTTTACTTGTGAGTAATGTGCTATAATAAATACATAAAATAGTAGCTAATTAGAAAATTGTTTTATAAAGCCTAATTGGTCCCGGTCAAGTGATGGAAATGTGATATTATCTACCCTTACATTCCAATACAACCCTCCTAATTACAAGCACAGAAACCTGAAGGTAGATTCTCCTTCCACTCCAAACAAGTCTGTGAGTTGTGACGATGAACCCAGCGCTCAGTACGTTGACACCCTTAATTCTTGGGTATGCTAAATCGAATTGGCAATATATTTTGGATTTACGCATCTCCCAACTTTTTAATCGATTACAATATATCCTATTACTTTTTTTATAGCTATTTCACATTATGGAAAGAGATTTAAAAGGACTTCTTGGAATTGAATTTGTTTTTGTCGAGTCACGTGGATGGAATATTCACGTCGATGTTGTGCGTTCTCAAAAACTTTTACCTAATGAAGAAGCAGCAATAATGGGCGTTTTTGACAGTCACATGAAAGTGTTGCACGCAACTGTGAAACAAAGATTGAGGTTTTTAGAGTTGGTGAAAAAGTCTGAAGAACTCGAGTGGATTACAAATCATGAGGTAATGTTTGATATATGCGTTATGGCATTTGGCATTACATATATAATATCAATTCCATCACATAATTTTAATAGTGTGCGCTGCTAATTACACTCAGTTGAATGAATACGCATGTTTGGCATTGGCAGTGATGAAGTTTATTCATTTCATGTTCATGTTTAAGTATTTTATGATAATTTTTAGGTTATCTGGGCCGGGTTAGGTGCAGTCCGTTACATACCTAAATTCTTCCGAAAATTCAAGCCCCCAGCATCACCGGCATTAGCTAATGGAAATGCTGGTGATGGACCTGAAGCAATATCTGAAACCAAAGCAAACTCAGTAGAAAGCACAACTAATAGTCAAGAGCAAATGGAAGATCGCCAGACTCCTGAAGCCAGAGGGAACATTGATCATCTGAATGCCAAAATTGTTGATAAACTTAAAGCAATAGATTCTGCCTTTTCTTTGGGTAAGTACGGATTCTGTCAACACAGACAATTAATTTTTTACAACTCAATTTTGACACTTTGGAACACGAAATAATAGGTGAAGCATCCAACGGTGTGTGGTGCGTGCAGTTCGGTATGGTCACTGAAGACACTGATGTTAAGGAATTGGTTCGGCTTGTCGTAGCAACTGGTCTTGAAATTGAGGAAAGTTCAGAGTTCCTCGATAGAATGTCCGAACTAGTCAGAAAAGGTTAAACAATTATTGAATTTGTAATTTGTTTGCCGGTCCAGTTGTACTCATCATTTTCACTTTCACACAGGTATTGAGAAAGCCACGGAGGAACTTAAACGTGAAGCCGAAGAAGCAATGTGGGAGGAAGGAATATTACGTCGAGTGCCTATCGTTGGTACATTTGTGAGCTGGTTCTCCCCTCCAGCAAAAGAATCAGGAGTACGAGGCAGAGCCTTGAACTTAACACAAGGAAGGGTGGAAAGTACAGAGAATATTTATAAGTATCATATGCAAATTGATGCTTCCTCTACGATTCCTAACAGCTTTGGTAACAATACTATTCGTGAATAGTAATTACTGTCATCTCTAAAAATACTATAATCGTGCGTTTTAGTACACTTTATCATCTTTAGTATAGCACACGATTGTGTTTGTTCTGAATTTACCAAAAACTACATCGTTGTTCCTCAGCCTTATATACATAATAATTAAGCAAAAGTCTATCTTGTAATGGTCAAAACAGTTCTGATCGCGAAAGGAAAGTACGTTCTTGTGGGTTTAATTAAAAATTGTGTATTATTTAGCATTAAATTAATAATATTTATTCCTTAATTCTTCTGGTCGCTCGTTTGTGCTATCGTGATTTGTAATGTGTGCGTGCTATTTAATCTGTTATCTACATTATAATCAAATTTCTAATGAATTATACCAAATACCAACCGACAAGTTTCATTTTCCTTTTTTTTTTTTTTTTTTTTTTGTTTGAATGGTCATGCATGAATATGAATAAGATTGAAGATTCTGTTTATTATGTACCTACGCACGTACGTACACACCATTCATGTATTTTGGGGGTATTATTTACCTAATGTAATTATTTACTATATTACTTAGTTTACTTCAAACGACGAAGACATTTAAAGTTCAAGACTTTTTCTGAATCAATGCAATAAATCTTTAAAATATTGTAATTTAATTGCACCCTATGGAATTCACTTTTTCTCAAATTCTTTGCGTTTTAGTTCGCGACGAAGTATTTTTCCACTCACGTTCTTTGGTAGTGCATCCATAAATTCAACCTGTAAAGTTACATTTGACTATATAAATTACTACCATATTATTATATTAGATAACTGCTGCATTTCCATACCTTCCGGGGATACTTGTAAGGAGCTGTCAGATTTTTCACGTGATTTTGAATATCAATGACAAGTTTCACTTTGTCAGAGTCCTTAAAATCGTCGTTTAAAACTATGAAAGCTTTTACGACCTCTCCTCTATCGGGATCTGGAGACGGAACAGCAGCGCTCTCCAAAACCGCTGGATGGCTCAATAAAGCAGATTCTACTTCGTATGGTCCAATTCGATAACTTCATAACATATTTTCAAAAAAAGCATCGTCTTTGAATAGATAGTAAACACTTCAAGAAATATTGATTTACATTTGTTCCTATTTACCCCGCGGAGTTGATGATATCATCAGCTCGTCCAACAATGAACATGTATCCATCTTTGTCCATGTAGCATTTATCTCCTGTCAAGTACACGTCATTCACGAAGCACTGTCTATTTTTCTCATCATCCAATTCTGGACCATCAGATCCTGGCCTTAAATATCCTAAAGCGTTTTCAAAACTTGAACAATAAAACTAATACAGAAGTAAAATTACAGAAGATTAATTTATGTTACCTTTAAAAAGTCCAACTGGATGATTCGGTTTAGTCTTAAGAGAAATAATACCCTCCGTGCCCCGAGGAACTTCATTTCCATTCTCATCGACAATCTAATAAAAAATTAAATAAAAACTGTAATGACATGTTTAAGAAAACAATTTTATTGCACGAGCTGGTCTTACTAAAACATTGTACATGCCATTCGGCTTTCCTATAGATCCTTGCTTATCCTCTGGTGGAATTTCACATCCTAATACTGTAAATTCACTTTGGCCGTACATTTGATTTATTGGAATGTCACCTAAATGACATCATCAAATTAAATTAATTGCATTCCAATGCTACAAGGATTTACTTTCTGTCGTAATTGCAATGAAGGTCACATACCTGTTTTTTTCTTCCATTCATGTATCACTTCTGGATTCACTGCTTCCCCAGCACCGACCGCATATCGTAATGATTTAAACTTGAAGGATTGACTAGGCTCAGGCATCATAGATCGATAAAGCGTTGGAGGAGCACATAATACTGTTACAGGTTTTGTTCTCAGAGCTTCCATTACTTGTTTTGTTTCAAATCGTTTCATCTGCAAATATTACAAATTGCTGTCCATTGGAAAAATTTGTTTTGTGTTATGGATGAAATGGTGAAATTGAATGAGTTGATAAGTATGTACTTGATGAATAAAAACCGCTGATCCCGCAATCCATGGGGCAAAAAAGTTGGAGTAGCTAGACTTTGCCCATCCTGGGTCAGAAATATTCCAGAATAGATCATTCGGTTGAAGTCCAATTTGTCTTTTAGAAAATATACAGACTCGTTAAATTCGTAAATAAATGTCACCTTCGCTTCCTTTCAATGCTGTTACCTTGCAGTCTCAATATGCCCTATGCCATACGAAGAGTGAGAATGTGCAACCATCTTTGGCTTTCCTGTCGTTCCGGAAGTGAAAAAAGCTTGCGCAATATCCCCGCTCTTTGTATCGGCATGTTTAAAATTTTGTACATCTGTATTTGAAACTTTACCGACTTCTTTACGATAATTTATCCAATCTCCAATACTGGAATCGTCAGAATCCGTTATCAAAAGTTTCTTTAATTTACTAACTGCGGCTGATTTCGATGATTTTAGTAATCTTTGCTGAGCCTTTTCAAATTTCTCAGCGTTTTCTTCATTTGTTATGACCAAATGAGCACAGGATGCTTCCAACCTATATTCGATATCCTCCGCCGTTAACATAGCTGTTCCTGGGCAAAAGATTGCGCCCACTCGGATAGTTCCCATGTGGAGGAACCACCATTCTGGAATCCTTGGAAGAACCGTTAGGACAAAAGGAAGTCTTCCCTTTGCAGCGATTGGTTCTTGAAGTAACTTTTGTAAGACAACGCTTGTCTTCAGAGAATCATTTTTAAATCGGGCAAATGACCACAGCTCATCTTCATTCTTTTCGTTGCACATCCACAATGCTGTATCATTTGGTCGTTGACTCTAGAAGTCAAGTGAAGTCATTTCGGGCCATCAGAATCAATGCTTTAGGTTAGTGCACTTAATTAGCGTATACTTATCTATTACTTACAGCATGCCAGTCGAATACATCTCTTGCAAAATTAAAGCTCTGTGGGACATTTCCTGTGCGACAAATTTCTTCCAAGTTGAGATCACCAAGTTTGCCTATGGGTTCCTTATCGCTTTCAGCCGACCTCGAACTTGCATGTTTTTTCAGTGTCAACGACAACGACGCATACAAACGAGCTGCTCCTTTGCTATCGTTAAGTAGTTCTCTGTGAAGAAGACCTCGAGCGAGCAATAACTTCATTGTTTTGAACTTGTAAAAAATGAATGAGGATGACACAAACAAACAAATTAATTTGCAGGTACTTTTTCGTGAATTAATATCAACAACAACTCATTCAGCTATCTATCTAATGCATGTTCGATCATACAATTATATGTAAGTAATTCATAGACCATATAAGTATTCCATTCCGTATCCTATAATATGTGTTCTATTCATACTATAATCATGAAGGTATGTTTGTGAATGTTTTAATAATTATCGTAAATTAAGGTAACAGATCGTATCGTGGGTCAGACAGAGCTCGCTTCATGGACAGTTTAGTTTTACTTATGCATATCAAGTATGTCTTTAGACATGCATTACTCCAGTGCTGAATGTGCACTGCGATATTATAAAGTTAGTAATCATTTAATTCTTTGCATATTAAATTGGAAATTGTGAACATTCTGCTGGGCACAATACCAGTCGTGATAAAATCTGCACGAGATGCTCGCTTGAGCTGAATCTTTGCAAAGAGTTCTAAATACTAAAACAAAGAAACAAGTCAAGAAAGAAAATGAATGAATGAATCGGTTGAATTGGACTGCGAATCGTGGATTTTTTCGCAGGCAAAATCCGATATATATTTTCGTCCACACTTATCAAGATTCACGCCAAAGTTTCTTAACAAAACCTCCCAATTCGATTTTTTACTTTTTTAAAAAGTACCTTATCAAACGTGAATTAAAAGAGATATTGATTTCCAGACAGTCAGGTCAGAAATTGTTCTAGAAGTATTGAATATGAGTTTATCGAAGAATAACTTATTTTTATCCATTAACCCTTAACACCTTCAAGTAATGTCAAGCCCTTTTACTATACTGATTGGAAATTGAGTCACCGATTTTAAAAGAAAGATCCGGATCTGAATCATTAATTTTTCCAATCATACTTACTTGCTGTTTACCGGCTTATCGGAAGATGAAAGTTTATCTCTATGTTAATTGCCCATCTGCTAATGTCGCATGAGCTAGTGATATGTAATTAATTCTTCCAAGAAAGGAAAGCAAAAAAGTGGATATGACGCGAATGAATGAAAGCAGATGTCATGTAGTTTTTACTACAAACTAGAGCAAGTTTGTAGTTTGTCTCTTCTCCATTCCCCTATAATTAATTTTTGTGAATCTAGACGAAACCAGTTATTGTTGTGATTGCGACAGTCATTTGATTAAGTAAGGGATATCGCCTATTCTCTTATCTCTAATTCATTAAAATTTGCGCTGCATTGCGTTTCGCCCACGATCGAATGAAGCAATAATTTTGCATTAAAGATTTGCTCAAAGAATCAAATTAGTATTTCTATTTCGAAATGCGTGAACAGACCACCTACAACATAGGCTTCGGCTCGATAAGGAAGGATTAAATGGCTAATAAAAGTGATGAAATGAATTTGCCAGACTGGCTCTGGCTATTTTTAATTAATTTGGTTAATTTTAGTTTTGCTGCGCCGAAAATATTAATACAAGCAAAATTATACAGCAAGCACCGATCAATCGTTCGTCAAATTTTTTTAAAACACTTCCTCGTTTGTGCGGTGCATTTTTTAAAGAATTAATTAAGAATGACAAATGCGCATAACGAATTGTATATAAAAAATATTTTCCATTTGCCTGCAAATTGTAAAGTGGAAAATCAAAGCGAAACGCAGTAACCTAAAATTAGTGATCCCATCAATCATCATGGACAATCACTAATAAAATAAATAAAAAAATCAGGCTCAAGCCGGAAAATTTCTTGTTTTTAGTGACAGATGAGGTGACACTTCTTTGCTTGACTCATTCAATCTTCCTCTCTACATGACTTGTTGTTGGTAGCATCCAAGTAAATTAAATATTAAGCGCAGACTATCCAAACAAATAGTTCGTCATTCATGTTTACCTTTCATAACTGTTTACAAAGTTCTGGCTTCTTTTTTCCTCGAAATTTATCGGTCGCGTAATAAGTATAGTGTGGTCATACGATAAGATTGATTTTTTAATTATCCCCATATTAATGTTTTGGTAAACATGTTGGCAATCAAAAAGCCTATATTTCTCTTGAGAATCCATGAAACAAAGAGACGCATGTTCTTTTGCCAGGGCGAAATCATCATCGTAATCATAAAACGAAATTTTTAGGCACGCCCGATGGCTCCTCAGATATTTTAGTCTACATGAACCAAATGGTACCTGGAACGAACTTTTTTTTTGTTTACACAGCAGTCAGTCATATAGACGCAGAATGTGCCGCATTCACATAATTTAGTTGATATGATCAGTATTTAAGATATGAGTTTACATATTTCTGTAAAAAGTTGATTAATAAGAAGGAAAGGAACATGCGAGAAGAAATATTTTCCTTCTTTCAAGCTAAAATGTAAGTAACTTACTTGATCTGACCGGTCACAAGATATTGTTTCCTTTTTTCGATAATTCAAATGAAATGAGGCATTCATTGATTGACATCATGGAAATATTCTGAAAAATGTTGTCATTTGGAGTAAATAGTACAAATCTTTTAATCTAATCCAGACGATTTTTATGAGTACTATGCATACAGCAACAGAACAGGACAGAGAAGAAGAAAAAAATCATTTTGGGTATTATGGAAAAGTAGGAGAAGCTTATGGTTTGGTCATTCTCATGTACAAAGATCACTGTGAGGTCATGAGTATCAAGGAAAGGTTCATTTTTGTCTTGACTTGGATGAAGTGAAAAGATATCTTCTTAATCACTTTTGCTAGCAAAACCTCATGGGATAAAAGCGCCTTGTGAGCCTGGCCTAGTATAAATACCCGGTCGACACGATAAGAAAATTTTCTTCCATTTCATTTGCAATTGAATTGAGCTCGTCTCAACATCTCAAGCCGCAAACGCAAAACTGTTGAAGAAAAAAACAAGCTGACATCCTCAAAAAATATATAGAGCAAAGCCGTTATTCACGATTTAGTTTCTCAAAGCTCAAGCGGTTTTTAGAAAAGCCTCCTTCGAAAGAAATCTAAAAAAATTAGGAAACATTTGAAAATCCTCAATTTTGTTTCGTATTTCATTTCAATCAATTGCTTCCGATACTGACACAAAAAAACATTGTAAATCAAAGCTAGCTTAATGGCTAATTTTATGAGATAGGGATAAACAGAGTCGAACTATCGACTTTGAAAGGAGGAATTTTTTAGCACAGGCTAATTAATTTCTCATTGCAATTTTAATGCACGCCAGTAGTAAACGCAAATATACTATTATTTTGCGGAGGAGGCCGCTGACCCATGGTGCTAGACAGAAAGCAGGAGACATATCCCTAGAGATTTTTAAAACAAGAGAGGTTTCTAATTCCAGATTAGATTTGAAATTAGCATTTGAAATTAAATAGTTTTTATAAATATTTAATTAACGGTAGGAACTATATTCACTGCCATTTTTATAAAAAAATCGTAAGATATTTTTTCCAAAAGAGGTTAAGTTTTCGAGAGATAAAGTAGGCAAAATGAGTAAAGTCGATGTTTCAATCAAAATCAAAGCTTTCTCGCTGGTAAGTTAGGTTTTTACAAAAAAACGTAAACCACAAAATAATGACATTTTTTACATTATGAATTAAGATGAATGATTATTTTAATGAATGGATGTTTTCTAATGAAATAAATTTCTATGTTTCCAGCTCCTCAGTCTGATCAATGTGTTATTGATAACAATGTACTATAACACAGAATCAGTGACAGAATGTTTCTTTCTCGCGAGTTCAATCGTATCTCTCGTCATCTCTGTTGCTTACCAAATCTGTGATCAGTATTTGAAGACGTATACCGTCAGAAAATTTGTACGTGTAAAATATCAAATTAGTTTTTTTTCTAAAGTTTCCTTTTCGAAATTCTGAAAGATCTGTAAAAACTAAAAAAAAATAATCCTTGTCATTTTATTAGGATGCCGGTATTCACAGCATCATGGCCATAGTTATGATATTTGTTTCAAGTGCATTCCTCCTGGTGATTGAAGAAAGCGATCGGCTCTGCTATCATGATTCCTGCTGGGAAAATCATGCAATCAGGATTCTTTGCGGCGTAAGAGACAAATTAGCATTATTTTCCACTTTTACATGAGAAAAGTCCCATACCCGATTAAAAGTCCCAGTTCATCAGTTTTTTTCCCAGTGATTTTCTGACAGAGAGAAGAAAGAAGCGAAAGCGGATAATAATTTATACTATTTTATATATTTTCAGGTTTTGGGGGTGATTGTTGGCGTACTGTACGGCATCATTGGGATCCTATTAACTTCAGAAAAGCAGATTTCAGGCTACCAGGAAATCTAAATTTTTTCTTGACTTTTAAATTTCCACTGAAAACTTTTTTCTTTTTACCAAGTTTTTTTTATTATATGTTCTATTACGCCTTAGAATACCTTTAATTAAGTCGCACTTAATGTAAACAACAAGAAATGTTTTTTTTAACTTTCACGTTTCACAATCTTACCCCAAAAACAAGTCATCACCAGTAAAAAATTTCCATTCGCTGGGTTCGCTCTTCTGCGATTTCCTCGAGCAGAATGATTTTTGTGTAAGTGTTCCATGTTTTAAAGTAAAAAAATTTTTAGTGTGAAGTTAACAATAATGTTGCTCAAAAGCGCTCATTGTGATGATTAGTGTAAAAAGGATTAGTGTGACGACCTTTTATGTACCCCTTCTCCAGCATCGGAGAAGAAAAAAAATTAGTTTCTCTTGAGCTTATTTTTACTTCCTTCTTTATTTAATTTTACTGTGAATGAATGGGGTGTCTTGTTGTTCAGTTTGGTTCAAGAACGAAAAAATAACTTTTTGTTGATAAACGAGTAAGATGAATGTAATGTATGGATGGGGTATCACATCACATTATCCATGATGATGATGATGTATCCTTGTTTTTATCCTTTTATGTGAATTCATATTTTTTATCTTTGTGACAAATTGATGACTGGATTTGTGCATGGAAAGCCTTGTGATGTTGTTGAGAGAGATGTAAAGAAATCAAACTTTTTGTGTTTCTTTTTCTTTTTTAATTTGTGATATGATGATCATGGATGTTGACTTCACTCAGTTTGATTTGGTATGACACAATTTTATTTTTAATTTTTTTACTGACTTATCTCAACCTTATTCCATAAGTTAGCCTTCTTACTTTTAATCAGTCATTATGAATTATTTTATGACAATCTCACTTTTTTAATTTATCCTTCGATTTTCGACTAGACTTACACATCTAAGTAGGTACATTCCATTGGTTTCTCATATTTTGATTATTCTCTTGGTCTGTGACTTTTCATAGTCAATTTCTCAAAAGCTATATTTAATTTTCACTTTTTAATATTTTTTAGAATATTAATGCTACTTCAAAAATTGAAACTGATCAAAAAAATTTCGATTATGGTTTTAGAAAACTGTACCTGTTAGAACGTATTTTCTAAGTTTTATACTGATTTTTGTAAATATGTATATTATATTTCACTCAATTATTATTAAAGCGAAATCTTTGACATTAATTAATAATTTTTCACTAGACTGTGCTGAATAATTTGTGCTCCAAAATTGACTTCAATTTATTTTTTTGTAACATTAAGCCTTGACCTTACAATGTGTCTGGGTGTGACTGGATTTTTAAATAGACATTGCAACATTGCCATATTTGCCAAGCATAGCTTTTGAGCAATTATCACCAAACGTTAAAATTAGAAATGCATTTCGTTTTTACTATCATCTCACGACAAAATTCTACTTATGTTGCGAATATACACAATTAGCGCCACTACTGTTGACTGCTGCTGAAAAGGGAAATCGCATCTTTTTAACTCTTACCCGAAATAGAAGACTTGCAAATACCATCCACTTTTTAATGCTTACTTAAGTATAGATACTTGTATAATCATTATCAGTTTTATGATATGATAATTCTAAAAATTATGTCATCGAAAGTACCAAAAAAACTCGCAGTGGAGCAAAGCCAACTGACCTATCTTTCGTTTTTCACGAGATCAGATCAGCCTACCACTGCCCACCTACGTTAATGTCAGAGTTCATATCTAGTCATGAGTAAAAATGCATCTTAATCACTTACTGCGTAGATATGGTAGGATTGAGCCGCAGATACTTTTCTCAGAAATTTACTATTTGAGATTTTAAAGATGGCAATTTTTGTATTAAGTCAACTGGAGAATGAAATCATAAGCATTTATCATTGTCAAATTGTCTCTTCTCTTACAAAAAAATACAACTACATAATACGTTAGATGGTAAAAAGGAAAGGGTATAAAAACTCAAAAAGTAAAATATTAATAGAATATTTAATGCTGTTTGAATATTCGCATAAGACAAAAAATCCTTGTTTATAAACGAATGAGTTGGACAAGACTGATTTGAAAAATGTCATCAACACCAAAGCTCGCCTTTAAATAGATACGCACCTAACAAATACATACGAGAATCTCACCAAAGACTATAAGCCGATTGCTTAAGCTTTAGCTATTGACAGCTTACCTAGGTCTGTCTTGAAAAAATGCATGGTATTCTCCATTCTACTTAGCCGCAGAAAAAGCCCAGCTAAAATTACGCATTTTCACGAGGGAATGACCAATAGAGAGTTGACTAATAGTTTGCTTGCGTGTACATTATAAATTGAGTCATTATAAAATCCTGATGGAATAAAATTTTGGTTAATCGTTAATCCATTTACTTATAGCTTACTGGTATTTTTTTGTGTAAATGCTAAACTAGTACTAATTTTTAAACAAAGATTCATCATGGCATGTCATCACAATTACTAATTAAAACATTCCATGAAAAGAACAACTACTATACAACTTAATTAATGAAAATCTTGTCTTGGAGAAGCCGTGAGGTTTTTTATCTTCACGCTTTCATGACCAAATCAAATCGTATATTATCCCAATTAAAGTGATACAGCATAAAACCACTTGTATCTGCCCATAGTAATGCTGCTCACGCACGTTTTCATATTAGCGCATGAATATATTATCGATGATATCATAAACCACTTCACGTCATTGTTGAACGAAGAGTCAGATTGGAAAAAATCGCAATCATCTCATCCCAGGGTTCACTTTATCGTTTAACCGTCATTTTTATCAATAGAATGATGATGATGGACAAGTAAACAATGGGCAAGCACAATTTGCTGACTTAAATTCGCATATAAATAACCCGCTCAAGGCACCCACTCCATAAAAAACAAGCAAAGCGATTGTTACTGTTACCCTTTCAAAAAACAGACATCATCAAAATACCTAACAAGACTGATTGTAAAACGAACATGTGGAGGGAGGGTGGAGGAAGCCGTGTGGCACCACATGGAAATATTTTTCCTCGAGCCATTCATTCTGCTTCATTTCATTTCATATTATTCGTTTTCATATGTATTTGCAAAATAAAATGGGTTTTTGCAAGGCATAATAATCACTTTGACATGTTATCCTTGGCTCACGCCGATGGTTTATAAAGATTTTTTATGCTTCATGGAAAATGAGAAGACGGCACATGTTTCCTTCCACAAATGTAAAAAACAAATGGCAGGATTCCTCTCACGATTTCCATACCTCAAAAAAGTAACAAAAATTATGTATGTTTAGAAGTTTTACAAGGTTACGACTTACGAGCATAAAACGACCAGTAAAAACGTGTACGTAAAGAAGTTCTGCTGTGGTTCTTATTTCAGTCTTGTTTGTTGCAAAAGAAGGATGACTCATCTTCAAAAAAGGGTTTAAGACGATGCGTTGTTTGGTACTTGCTGCTGTTGATTTTATCAATATAGATGTTTGCATAAAACAAAAATAGGCAATGGATTCCAGCAGATATCAAATAGGGACTATATGTCGTTTGGAGTAAGGATGGACTGACTTTTCAGCCTTCAAGTTGGCTGCGGCCATATAATAATTGTAGAGCGTAGGCAATAGCGTGCATTATGTCATGAGTTTTGCATATTATTTTTTATGATGTTATTCTTTCCCCAAAAAATGTTGTATCGTCATCATGAGATGAAGTCATTTTTGGAGCGATACCTCTTCTCCAATTGGTCACTCGTGGAGGAGGCTTACGCATCGCTAAGAAAAACAAAGCGTTAAATTATCCTTTTTGATGTTTGAAGTTGCACGGATGCGAATGGAATGGATGGAGCAGAGAGGAAAAGGATGCCTCATGGCTCTTTCCATTTTTCACACACTTACTATTACATTACATTACACCATGCAAACTTTGACATTCCATTGTAACATGAATAGTATTTTGCTAAAGGAATATATATGAAATGAGGTTGTTGAAGAGTTGAAATGGATAAAGCTTACTAATTAGTCAAGTCAAAGGCGCAGACCAAATCGTGGATTGTTGAAATGCGTTCTAAAATACGAGTACAGGAATAGATAGGTGAAGCTTTTTTTGACGAAGTAAAAAAACAAGAAGTATCATAATCACGTCACTTTCCAAATTTGTTTTCATTCTCTGCTTTATATGGAGTAGGCAGGAACATAAAACTTGAAGGCTCAGTTGCAATTTTATTGTCAGTGAATCAACAATCACTTTCGCTCTTGCAGTTGACGTCCACTAAACTAGTGCAATAATATTGTTTTCTGATCTGATTCACCAATTGCGTTCGTTCTCTTTTCTTAGTGCATTGGACGCAAGAGTCATATATCGTTCGTTACACTTCAAGTGGGACGACTTTTCTTTTTAATAGGGATATTCGAAACTGTGAAAAAAGCAAAAACGATAAAATGGGTCTCAATGGAAAATTGTTCTCGGAGACAACAGGAAGGATGAGGCTTGTGTCTATTGTAAGTCGAATTTTTAATTTTAAAAGACATTGAAAGTGACACAATTTTCGTTTTCCAGTAAAACTTACAAACTGTTAAACTTATATTTTTTAAAACTTTAGGTGTTCGCGGTAATCGCTTTCATCTTGGTTGTGGACCACTACATCAAGAATTACTCCAATGAAGAGGCTTACTTCTACACAATCATGATTTGCATGATTATCTCCATCATTATGGCAGTCGTGGCTTTGCTTGGTCTCATGGAAAACTCAAATATTAGAATGCTGGTAAGCACGTGTTTTCAGTTTAAACTGAAAAAACAAGTTACAGAAACAATAACTGAACATTATTGGTCTCTTTCAGGACAATATTTTCCACGCCGTTGCTGGCCTTGCAGTCATCATTACATCCATCATCTTCCTCATTTCCGTTTTTGAAAACAGGCGTGGTTCAAACAACAGCATGTTTGCCAGACGCTTGGCATCTGGGGTAAGTCAAGACATTTCAAAATACCAACCCACCCAAGCATGATTCCTAATTTGACTGTTTTCTACTTTAAAATCGAGTCTAAATCTGAACTTTTTTTATGCCTCTGGTTTAGATTTTGGGATTCATTTACGGACTTATCTGTGCCAACGTGAGCTGGTGGTTGTTTAGGGCTTAAATATGATATTCTATTCAGTTTACATTTTTACCATTTACTTTTTTGTGCCACAAAAAAATGACTAACCCTCCAATCAAGATTTTTAAAACAATCTTTTCTTACCGCCTGGTACTCAGAGAAATTCTTCGACACTTTGAATTTACGAGAAATTTTATTTTGTAAGGAACTGCCACCGCTAGTACTGTACTACCGTTTCTGTATTTATAGCATCTTTTTTTTAACTAATACACTTCTTATGAGCTACCTACAAGCTGCGCAAGGGGGAAGAAGAATAGAAGCTAATTGTTTTAGGTTTAAAGGTGACAAATTGTCAAGTAGTCTGATTGAAATCTGAGAATCTTCAGTTATGAGCTATGACTATTAAGTTTTTCTACACATTTACAAATTAATTTTCCGTGTAAGTGTCAAGCAAATTATAATTCATACGATGATTGTGTTCTTTATACTCATGTAATTATGGAAGAAATAAATATGTACTATACCAGTTAGCTACATTCAGTATTAATTATCAACTCATTGTTGTTGATAGTTGAGGTTGATATTAATACATTATGAAAAATTTAGCCTTCAAAATGTTGTGAAGGCCATGCAATTTTCTTCTTCAGAATAAAATGCTCCATTGTACTTTGTGTGATGTCGTGTTGAGTCGGAGGTGTCATACAATTTTCATGCCATATACATATATTGCATAAGCATGAAGTTGAAATGCCAACAGAGAGTAATCTTTTATTGTTCATCTCGATACTTTGCCTGAAGGTGCATTTTTGGATTAAATTTTTCCATCTACACCTACGTACATATTAAAGTTCGCAAAAATCTGAAATGAATGAGAAGAGTAGGTGGATGATAATGGTATTATCCAGCATTGTCCTAATAACTCGTGAAGTGATGTGGCGTACCGGGCTGGACTGGACCGGAGATAATCTTCGAGACGAAGTATTTAATAGATGTAATGTACCTAGTTATGTTTGTACAACTGAAAGGCTGGCAGGCAATATTAATTTATTCCGAGACAGAACATATTTGCAAACACGAGTTAGCACGTTTTAATAACTATAAAAGCATCAATTTTCACTTTTTTGGGTTGGGTGCAGACGCCAGAAACAGGTCTTTCACGAAATGAGCACTCCACCTGAAACTCTTTGGGCAGGAAAATCCAATAGCCACCACGCATCTAGATTAGAAATTTTTTTTCAGAAAGTGGTGCTTCCTGAAGAGAGTAGGAAACATGCATCATGCAGCATGACGTCATCATGCTTTTAGATGTATTTGGATAAAAACTAATACTGTTTCATTAATCTACTCTCCTAAAAGCTAAAGGTATATTTACATGCAAAACATGGCAAAATGATTTTTACCAAAAAATCTGAATGAATTTGTAATAGTATAAGATGAATACATAAGGTTTGATTGTATGTAATTCAGATATTCATGTACTCACAAATCTAGTAAATGCATGCGCTTATATTTGCTGAACAGATTGCTTAAACATTTTTACAACTGCCGACAACATTGAATCTCTAAACAAATAAACCAAAAATGAAATGTAAAAGGAAACGATTTTTTTACTACTCATACCAAGTTAGTTAGTTTGGCATTCGTAGTCGTATTCATATGAAGATAAAAAAAATAAGTCAGTTCAAAGAATTAAAAATCTTGTTACTGAGAATTGTCATGAACATGAATGATAACACAAACATGAATCCAAGGAAAGTCAAGCTGGAATTCACAACAACATTATTGCAACATGGGAATATGTATTTGAGTTTAAATATGTATATCATGAGTTTGAAAATTCTCTGAAAAATTATCGTTTCTGCATGAACATATCTTCAGCAAATGCACAGTATAACAGTTTTGCACGCTGGACCAACTTTTGATATTGTGAGTAATGAGTTGACATTGAACAAAAAAATGAAACCCCAACTTCCATCAAGGATGGGAAATGACGCTGGTTAGATGAAACTTAACTGTGCTTTATCGTTAATTAGAAAAATATATATTCGCAGTATTACTGAGGTTGTTTACTACCTAATTTTTTGAACCGAGGACAATACAAAATACATCCACGTGCAGTAGACAAAAATACCTAGAGCAGATATAATTATCCAGGTTAATTATGGACCCAATTTGGAGAATCTGGGACTAAAAAATTCTTAGCTTTTGCCTCAAATTCAGCAACAAAAACTTCAAAAGGTCGTTGCTCTTTTGGTCCTACATGCCGCTGGTTACCATGATAAACTGCCTAAATATATTGATCCAACACGGATAAAAATGAAAGAACTCCAATACGGAAACTTACAAACACGTTTTTTGTTCAAAATCTCATGAGCTCAAAACTGAGTTTTGAGTTGAGTTCAACCTTGCACGAGAATCATTTTTTTGTAAAACGAAGAAAAAGTTTGAAAAAAGGTCTTTTGAAATCGAACTAAAAAATGGCAGAGGGAAGTTCTGTAACTGGTTCCGATTCCCCAAACGTCGGTAAAAGACGAGGAACCGAGCCTCTTCTTCTCACTCAAAAGAGAGCAAAGCTAAAACCCTTGCCCCCAATCCCCACTCTTCCAAAACAGGTTGAAGAAAAATACAGTGGGACTCATGGATTGGAGTATCCCCCAATCCTTCAACAGAATTCATGGACCAGGTCCGCTCCTTACAAACAAGAGTTCACAGACTTGAGCCCGGGCGAAAACATTGGAAATCATTTTTCTGGAGTAAAGTACCGCATGAGAGAACTTGTCCATCCACCAAAGCCCAAACAAATAAAGGTCCATGTTGACATCAAAGCTTTCAAGGCCCCTCCACCTACGCTTGACAAAAAGTATTCGACAGGCATATGCAGCTACTCAATCATGCCTGTTGAGGTAGCATAACTAAAGATTCATACTCATATTGCGCTAACATGAACAATTGAAATGAAAAGATTCAATTTCCGTAGACACTCCTGACGGGAGATTACAAGATCACTCCTTTACAAAAAGAAATTGAGGAGGAGTTGTTGCCTTCAGCGAAGAAGAAAGTAATGGATTTTAAGGCGGAGTCGAAAAAGAAACCTAAAAGGCCGAAAGGATGTCCGAGGTCTACTGCTCCTGATGAGGAATCTTCTTCGGCCAAGTCGGATAACCAGAAAAATTTCTACACGAATTTGTGTAAGAAAGAGGACGAAGAGAAGGAAGAAAATTTGGCTGATCTCTCTCATCAACGACTTTTAGAATTGATTGCCGAAAGGTTGCATAATTAATTGTCTGTGTATCATCACAATTTCAATTTGAGCCTGTAATTTTAATGGCATTTCCTAACTTGGATTGTAGAACCGAACTTGTTGAGCCACTATGGCCGGAGCAGCAATTGATGTTGATGCAAATTGCGGATGAATTTAATCGAACTGAGGAGCCATCTGAAGAAGATCTTGAACGATATTATCACTACATTCAAGTGAGAATGATTCCTAATTAATTAAACATAAATCATGACATGCCACGACTGAAACTTTTTCTCCTCAGAGCATTCCTGATGAAGAGGTTGCCGAATGGCCAATTGAAATGACCAAACACATCCGCAAACTAATTCCCAAGAAAAGTATGGAAAGACGATCAATGAAATATTTAGTTCAGCGATTAGAGGATCGCTCAAGACACCTTTACAAGTGGGCATTGAAGAAAGCTGTTGTGGACTACATTTTAATGGACCCTGCTGAACGTATTCGACTAAAGATTTACCATGTTCCGAGGGACTACCCAAAGCACGTCATTCGGGGACCTATTCCCTGGCACGGAAATTATGTGGCTGCTAGAGAAGTTATTCGAGCGTCTTTGTACATGACACATCCTGTGATTGTGGAAATTCGTAGAATTTGGGACGAAAAGTAAAACAGTTTCATTTTCGTTTTAAAATTAAACTGATTTACAAATGAGCAAGACGTAACTTTTTTTTAAAGATATCGTCATTTGAAGTTCATCAACATGGATGAATTTTTCGATCCTAATGTGATGCCTTTGACTCCACCACGGTTGGCTGAACACGTAAAAGGGTTGGTCATGAAGGGAAGAAGCTTGCTGGTAAATGAGTGGCTTCAGGATATTGCCAAAATATTTGTGGATTTGAAAGACACTTGGTAAGTGAAACAATCACAAATCAAATTTAAACTAGTCTGCTCAGGTTTTTTTCTTTCGTGTTAAAGGGTGCATTTGGTCCCACGGAGGCAATCTGGAAACTTCCAGGCGTTAAATAAGTTTTTTAACAGCGCAGGAGGCGTAATGTCGAGACAAATGCGGGACATGATTGTGGAGACAATGGAATACTTTGAATATGTGTTTGAGCAGTACAAAGTACGTTAACCTACTCCTTTAAAATATTATGATCATGTAAATCCGGAAATTAATCGTTTCACATTGCCCCAGGATGGAAATTCGTACACTGGCGAGTATCAAGAAAGACTCTTTGAGACAAGACCGATTTTAACTGTCACGCTGTACGCAGGTGACAATCCTCCTTACCTTCGATTCCGACCTCAGCTTCAAGAAGTTCGTTCAAGGGAGCCAACGCTCACTGATAGAATGGACTGCATCAACACAATTACACAGCAACTGGCCAGTATAGTCGCCGGAAGCAAGCTTATCCCAAGGGTGGAAAAGATCCTGTTCCCTGAACTTTACCAAAAGGATATTAATCTACTGGCTGTGGCCCTACACGAGCAGCGAATGAAAGATATATTCAAAAGGGTGTCGAATATCATTAGAGCAAATCTTCCGGGACCTTCAATGTACGTTGAATTTTATGACAATTACCTTTGGCTCATTGATGGAACGGCAGATAAACAGCTGGAGCAGTTCATTGAAAGGGAACCAAACTTTAAGGTGCTTAGCCATTCCAAGTCAAAGTCATGAAGGTCTTTTGTCCTATTGTCACGTGATCTGATTTTTAACCATCAATTTCAGTACATGAATATCAAAATTGAGGAGTACCACAAAATCAAGCAGGAAATATTCCAGTTTCGTAACATCATTCCGCTTGGATTCGTTGCATTGGATTGCTCTGGTTTCAACAACTACTTGATCCAGAAGATTGATTCGCTTATTGATGTCATTGTCCTCGGTGAAGCTAAAAAGAACTCGACGTCTCTAACCATGTAAGGTTTTGCATTTCACAAAAATAAATCGAAACTATTTCACCAGGGATTTGATTTGAATGAGCGATTTTAATATCTTTTTTTGGCAATTGCAGGGTCTTAGATACGTTCGAGGAAATGGCATCTAGGACCAGTGAAAAAGTCGAGTCTACGGCGGATCTCGTGAATCTGACGAACTACTTGAACAAATGCATGTCTGATACGTTTTTTAAATTAAAAACGAGCATTGCGGAAGCGATGCAGAGACTTTTGTTTCTTCTAGATCATTACGTGTTTGATGGTAAATTATATACAACATATTCCTAATTCATTTAAAGTTAAATAATGGTTATAAATACATTTAAAAATATTGCAGAGGAACAACTTGAACTCCACAGTAAAGCGTACAACTGGCCAGAGCATATGGATAAAATCTTCAATCAGAACTCCAGTCGACTCCAATTGAAACGAGATCAGGCAGAAGAGCAACTAATTATAGATCGTCAAAAATTCGAGTCTAAGCTGAAAAAGATCATAGCTGCGTTGGAAGTTTATAAAACAAAGGATTCTCCCTTTCTGAATGCAGAAGAAATGCGAATGAACTCTGATGCATTACAAAAGATTTATGATGAGATCCAGAAGTGCATCACGGAATCTGAGGTAAGATTGGATTTTCTTCAATAACTCAAGTTGGACCATCATTATTTTATCATTTTTTTTGTCAATAGCGAATCAATGAAGAGGAGCGTTTGTTGGATCAAGAGCAAACCACATTCAACGACCTGCAGAATTGCATACAGCTTGTTGATCCATACTACAAGCTTTGGGTCACTGCTCACCAGTTCCAAGAGAAGAGCAAAATATGGATGGAAGGTCCTTTCTTGGGTCTTGACGCTGATGCCATTTCGGAAGATGTGGAGAATATGTGGAAACTCATGTACAAACTGGGTAAAGTTTTCCAGGATCAGCCTGGTCCAAGGAAGGTCGCAGATGCTGTTCGAGGAAGGATCGAGAAGTTTAGGCTTTACATTCCATTGCTCCTATGCATCTGTAATCCTGGTATAAGGGATCGACATTGGAAGCAGGTATGTGATTAAACATTTTTCAATTACGAGATTGTAAGAATTTCACGCACGGCTTTGTTTTGTTTAGATGAGTCAAATCAGTGGAGTAGAACTTAAGCCAACTCCTGAAACGACACTTTCCGAAATGATTGAAACTGGAATAGCGAAATTTGCCACCCAACTCGAAGATATTGCGGCGTCTGCGACCAAAGAATACCAATTGGAAAAGAATCTGGCGAAAATGCGCGGGGAATGGGCAGATGTCAAATTCGAATGTCATCCTTACAGAGAAAGTGGAGTTAACATTCTTTCAGCTCTTGATGATATTCAAACCATGTTGGACGACCACATTCTGAAAGCTCAAACAATGAGAGGGTCTCCTTTCATTAAACCCCTCGAGAAGGATATGAAACGATGGGAAGAAAAACTGCTGCAAATGCAGGATATTATTGACGCATGGGTTAACCTTCAAGCAACTTGGATGTACTTGGAACCGATCTTCAGTTCTCCGGACATCATCAAGCAAATGCCAAACGAAGCGAAAAAGTTTGCTGCTGTGGACAAAGTATGGCGTGAAATCATGAAGAGCACTACTGAGAATCCTCAAGTGCTTCGAGCGACTGAGTATCCGAACATGTTGAAAGAATTGAACAAGGCCAACACTCTCCTTGAGGAGATCCAGAAAGGACTTAACGACTACCTGGAAAAGAAACGGCTGTTCTTCCCACGGTTCTTCTTCTTGAGTAATGACGAATTGCTCGAGATTCTTAGTGAAACCAAAGATCCTCTGAGAGTACAACCTCACATGAAGAAATGCTTTGAGGGCATTCATCGCCTCCATTTCACACCAGACCTTGTCGTAACGTCAATGATTTCAGCAGAGAAAGAGGAAGTCCCATTCGTGGGAGTGATCAGACCAGTAGAAGCCCGTGGTATGGTCGAGAAATGGCTTATTCAGGTGGAACAGCAGATGTTGGCTTCCCTCAAGGACATTGTGAATCGTTGCTGTCTGGATTATGGAACAACGAAGAGAAAGGATTGGGTTTTGAAATGGCCTGGTCAAATTATCCTTTGCGTCGACTCCATATTTTGGACTGCCGAGGTGTCTGAGGCAATCAAAAATAATACAATGAGTGCTTATCTGAGATTAAGCAACTCGCGTATCGATGAAGTCGTCATGCTTGTTAGAGGAAAATTAGATCCAAATCACCGAATCACTTTATGCGCTCTTATTGTAATTGCTGTACACGCGAGAGATACAGTGGACCACATTGAGAAAATGAAGATTAGCTCATTGCACGACTTTACATGGATCAGTCAACTGCGATATTATCTCGAGAATGGAATAGTCAGAGTGAAAATGATTTCCACTGATATGAGGTACGGTTATGAATACCTCGGGAACAGTCCTAGGCTCGTCATTACGCCTTTGACGGATCGGTGCTATCGAATTTTGATGAGTGCTATGAAGCTCTATTTGGGTGGTGCTCCAGAAGGACCTGCTGGAACAGGGAAGACTGAAACATCAAAGGATCTGGCGAAAGCTGTCGCGAAACAATGTGTCGTATTTAATTGCTCGGATGGCTTGGATTACAAGGCAATGGGAAAATTCTTCAAGGGATTGGCTCAAGCTGGTGCTTGGGCTTGTAAGCAAAATCATGACACTAACATATTTATTTGGATGCGTTTTTGTAGCAGATTTAGAGAAATTATTTTTTAGGCTTTGATGAATTCAACCGTATCGAGTTGGAGGTGTTGAGTGTGATCGCGCAACAGATTTTGACAATTCAGAAGGCCATTCAAGCCAAAGTAAAAACATTCGTTTTTGAGGGGACTGAACTTAGACTGAATCCAACTTGTTCTGTCATCATTACTATGAATCCAGTACGATTGTTTTCTAAATTGTTATCAATTACTGTGAGCTTGTGATTTGTGAGAAATCATTTGGCATATTTACTGGATTTTAGGGTTATGCTGGTCGATCAGAATTGCCAGACAATTTGAAAGTCCTTTTCAGAACTGTAAGGCATAACCGAAATTCTAAGTTTCCAAACCAGATAAATATTCCGAGTCAATGACAATAAAATGATTCTGCATGATTTGTCAGGTGGCTATGATGGTGCCGGACTATGCGCTTATTGGTGAAATATCCTTGTATTCCATGGGCTTCGTCGACGCCAGAAAGTGCGATAGCTCTCATTTATTCTTACATTGCCCCAAAATAGTAACATAACTATAACACGAATGCATTTGATTCATAGTTTGTCCGGAAAGATTGTGGACACTTACAAACTCTGTTCAGAACAGTTATCCTCCCAGCACCATTACGATTACGGAATGAGGGCCGTGAAATCTGTATTGACAGCCGCAGGCAACTTGAAACTGAAATATCCTTCGGAAGATGAAAGTATGCTCGTCCTAAAAGCTATCAACGATGTTAACTTGCCAAAGTTCTTGGCACAGGACGTGCCCCTCTTTGAGGGTATTATTTCGGATCTGTTCCCTGGAGTAAAACTCTTGAAACCTGATCTTGATACGTTGGTTGGTGCGTTAAAAGAAGTGTGTCAAAGATGGAACTTGATTGCTACCGACTTCTTCGTGGAAAAAGCGCTTCAGATTTACGAAATGATTCTTGTACGACATGGGCTTATGGTGGTTGGTGAAGCCATGGGAGGAAAAACTTGTGCTTACCAGGTAACTTGATTAAACAGAAACTGACACACCTGCATCATTAGCAAAATGTCAGTTTAATTGTATCTTCATTAAATAGAGTCTCGCCCAAGCACTGACAGATATCAAGGTTAACAAGCTACCAATGAATGAAAAGAAGACGATATATAAGATTATTAATCCCAAGTCGATCACAATGGGCCAATTGTACGGTCAATTTGACGCTGTCTCACACGAATGGTCAGATGGTGTTCTCGCCGTTTCCTTCCGTGAGTTTGCGACTTCCACGACTGACGACAGAAAGTGGATTGTTTTCGATGGACCTGTTGATGCGGTAAACCATAAGTCTTGTAACATTTAAGCAGTAAGTCTCCTTTCAGAAATCGACCCTTTTAATATTTATATTTAGGTCTGGATTGAGAACATGAATACTGTGCTGGACGATAACAAGAAGCTTTGTCTCATGTCGGGAGAAATCATTCAGATGACTCCAGTGATGAACATGATGTTCGAACCTGCGGATTTGGAGCAGGCCTCCCCAGCCACCGTATCTCGATGTGGTATGATCTACATGGAACCCAGACAACTGGGTTGGCGTCCATTGAAGGACGCTTATATGGATAGGCTGGGCAAGGGGTTCAATGAAGAGCAGCGGGAAATGATTGAGGAGTTATTTGAATGGATTGTTCCTCCGAGTTTGGACTTTATACGTCATGAATGCAAGCGCTTTGTTCAGTCCTCAGAGTTGCACCTGTTTCAGGTGAAATATTTCGCTGTACTTTAATAATTTTTGACGGCCATGTATAACTCTTAAGTTTCCAATTTTAAATAAAAACAGGGCTTCTATCGAATTTACAACTGCCTTTTACGCGGTGACTCAGGGACTGAAGACCAGCAACCACAGAGCTCCACTTGGCTTCAGTACTGCTTCGTTTTTGCCGCAATATGGGGACTGTGCGCGACACTGGACCAAGAGAGCAGGATCAAGTTTGATAATTTCTACAGGATACTCCTTGGTGGAAACAATAAAGACCATCCTAAACCGAAAGGATTCAAACTGAATAAGAACCAGCTATTTCCTGAGAAGGGGATCGTGTTTGATTATATTTGTGATAAGAGGAACAATCAGTGGGTCTTCTGGATTGATATTGTGGACAGGGAACATTCCAAGATTTCTCCAACTGCGAAAGTATGTGCTTTTAAATACTAAAAATTAAATAGTAAAGGAACAAATATAATGATAGATAGATAGATTTATTGAACCATTTTTGCCATCATACACGGTTTTGTTTTAAAATACGAACAAATATAATGAATGTGGTGCATATTTTGTTTTAGGTAACGGAAATAATGGTTCCTACTGACGAAACCTCTAGACAAATGTTCTTCTTAAAAATGTACCTGCAAAACGATGTGCCTGCTATGTTCTTGGGACCCACGTACGAATTTTAAAAGTTTCCCAAGTTTAGCGTTATCACAACAAGTTTTGCATTGGTTAATTATTTGTTTATTTTCAGTGGCACAGGAAAGAGTGCTTTAACTTTGAGCTTTATGATGAATCTTCCGAAAGATAAGTATATCCCGAATGTCATCAACTTCTCT
This sequence comes from Seira musarum, assembly GCA_027743895.1. NCBI lineage: Eukaryota > Metazoa > Arthropoda > Collembola > Entomobryomorpha > Entomobryidae > Seira > Seira musarum. Next base: position 56,675 of record JAHZMX010004350.1, read on the forward strand.
GCGCGAACATCCGCAAATCAAACTCAGGACATTATCATGAGCAAATTGGACAGGCGAAAGAAGGGATTTTTTGGTCCTCCAATCGGGAAAAAGTGTATCGTGTTTGTAGACGATCTGAACATGCCGAGCAAGGTGAAATATTACTTACATGAGAAAAGTTCAAAATCTTTTTCTATTTATTCTGTTACTTGTAATACATTTAGGAAGTGTATGGTGCTCAACCGCCTATCGAGATTTTGCGACAATGGATTGACCATAAGCATTGGTATGACAAAAAGGATACCACTACAATTAATTTAGTGGACGTGGTAAGCATTATTATTTTCAATTCGCATATTGCCCACCATTGAAAACATGCACTTTATGAATACTAAACAATTTTCTTCTAGCTGCTTGTTACGGCCATGTCTCCCCCCGGTGGAGGGAGGACAAACATTACCTCCAGGTTCTTCCGTCATTTCTCCGTTTTGTCCATAGACTCTTTTGACGACAACACAATGAAAAAAATCTTCCAAGCGATTGTGGATTGGAACTTTGCAAAGGAATTTGAAACCGAGGTTGTGAGGTGGGCAAGACCCCTGGTTCAAGCGACAATGCAAGTATACCAGTCTGCAATGTCTCTCTTCCTGCCTACCCCGGCAAAGAGCCATTACGTCTTCAACCTTCGAGATTTCTCCAGGGTCATTCGAGGAGTACTTTTAATGCCGAATACCGCTTTGAAAGAGGGGCCAAAGCTAATGCGATTATGGGTACACGAGGTTTATCGTGTATTCTACGATCGTCTTGTGGATGAGCAGGACCGGAACACGTTTTTCAACTTGGTGGGCGAGACAGTACAAGAAAATTATAAACAAGAAATGACCAAACTCTTAGGTCATTTGCCTACTGGCAATGAAAAGCTTGAGGACCAACATATTCGCAAACTCTTCTTCGGTGACTATATGGACCCAAAAGCTGATGTCAAGATTTACGACGAAGTCAGCGATTTGAAAGAACTCAGTGATGTGATGGAGTGGTACTTACGAGATTACAACTCAATGACAAAAACTCCAATGGCTCTAGTGTTGTTCCAGTACGCGATCGAACACATTTCGCGAATCTCAAGAGTGTTGAAGCAAGACAATGGTCACGTTCTTTTAATCGGTATCGGAGGAAGTGGCCGACAAAGTTTAACTCGAATGGCGGCATTCATGGCGACTTACGACTTAATTCAGATTGAGATTAGTCGAACGTATGGATCGTACGAGTGGAGGGAGGATATTAAAAAGATTCTGAAACATGCGGGCAATGATGGAAAACAAACAGTGTTTCTATTTGCCGACAATCAAATCAAAGAGGAGAGTTTCGTTGAAGATATTAATATGATCTTGAACACCGGAGATGTACCCAACTTGTTCCAGGCTGATGAGAAAGGTGAAATTCTGGAAAAGATGCAAAGTGCGGCAAGAGAAATGGGAAAAAAGATCGACACGACCCCATTAACTCTGTACAATTTTTTTGTGGACCGCGTGAGAAATAATTTGCATGTTGTCCTCGCCTTTTCACCCATTGGAAATGCTTTTAGGAATAGGATGAGAATGTTTCCATCCTTAATCAATTGTTGCACAATTGATTGGTTTACTGAATGGCCGGATGATGCTTTGACCAAAGTCGCTCAAAAATTTTTGGCAACATTAGAAACTCAAGAAAGCTATCGACTCGCTTGCGTAGATATGTGTCAGAGTTTCCATTCTTCAGTCAGAATACTTTCGAAGGATTTCTGGGACAAATTCGGACGCAAAAACTATGTTACTCCAACATCATACCTGGAGTTGATTCTTACATTCAAATCGCTCTTGGGGTCCAAACGAGATGAAATTGAAGCTCAACGTCAGCGATACATCACCGGTTTGGAAAAGCTTGCGTTTGCTTCCGCACAAGTCTCTGTTATGCAGGATGAACTAACAGCCTTGCAGCCGAAGCTTATCGAAACGTCAGCGGCTACAGAGAAGCTGATGATAAAAATTGAAAGAGATACCGTTGATGTAGAAGCGACAAAAGAGGTTGTTGCTGCTGACGAGGCATTGGCAAATGAAGCTGCTGCTGCAGCTCAAGCAATTAAAGATGATTGCGAGAATGATTTGGCAGAAGCTATTCCTGCTTTGGAGGCAGCTCTTCAGGCCCTGGATACTTTAAAACCCGCAGATATCACTGTGGTCAAATCCATGAAAAATCCTCCAGCTGCAGTGAAGATGGTATTGGAAGCTATTTGTGTCATGCGAGGGATAAAACCCGAAAAGAAGATGGATGCGAACGGGAAACAGTTTGAAGATTATTGGGGAGCTTCGCTGAAAATGTTGGGAGACATGAAGTTCCTTGAAGCATTGAAGGAATACGACAAAGACAATATCCCTGTACCTGTCATGAAGAAAATTCGAGAGAAATTCATCAAGAATCCGGATTTTGACCCCTCTGTGATTAAAAACGTATCAACAGCTTGTGAGGGTCTTTGCAAATGGGTTAAGGCCATGGAGGTGTACGATAGGGTTATCAGAATTGTCGAGCCGAAAAAGCAAAAATTAAATGAAGCGGAGTCAGAGCTTCAAGCTCAAATGGACAAGTTGAATGAAAAACGAGCTTTGCTGCAGCAAGTTACGGACAAATTACAAGCCTTGAATGATGAGTACGCAGCGATGAACAAAAAGAAGAGGGACTTGGAGGATAACATTGAGCTCTGTTCTCAAAAGTTGGAACGAGCGGAGAAGCTCATTGGTACATACTTATCAAATTGTGAAAATATCTGATTGATTGATTGTAACTAATACAAAAAAACACGATTTGTGAAATGTAGATGGCTTGGGTGGTGAAAGAACTCGATGGAGTGATGGTGCGGCCATGTTAGCTGATCGATTGATAAATATCATCGGTGATGTTCTTCTCAGTGCCGCTGTAGTGGCGTACCTTGGCCCATTCACCGTTGACTTTAGATCTGTAAGTTTTGCTTTGGCGGAAATGTTAGCTTAGTAAAATTAAATTTTTCTTCGTTTGCCCCAGGGTTGTGTTGAAAAGTGGCAGAAGCTTTGCTCCAGCATGGAAGTACCATGTTCTGAGGTGTTCTCGTTGATTCACACACTTGGAGACCCCATTAAAATTCGAGGTTGGCATATTGCGGGACTGCCCGTAGACACTTTCTCAATTGATAATGGTATCATTGTCACGAACGCTCGTCGTTGGGCTCTCATGATTGACCCTCAAGGCCAAGCCAGTAAATGGATCCGAAATTTGGAGAAGCCAAACAATCTTTCTGTCATCAACTTGACAGATCCGAATTACTTGCGGATCGTAGAACAATCAATCCAACAAGGTTTGCCCGTTCTACTAGACAACGTTGGCGAAGATATTGATCCGGCTTTGGAGCCAGTCCTACTGAAGCAGACATTCAAACAGGGTCCTGTGCTCTGTATAAAATTGGGAGAAAGTGTGATCGAGTACAACAAAGATTTCCGCTTTTACATTATCACTCGTCTCAGGAATCCCCATTATTTACCTGAGATAGCTGTCAAAGTGACTCTTCTCAATTTTATGATCACGTTGGAGGGATTGGAGGATCAGTTACTCGGTATTGTTGTAGCAAAAGAACGGCCAGAATTGGAAGAAGAAAGACAGCAGCTCATTCAGCAAAACGCTGACAATTCAAAAGCATTGAAAGAAGTGGAGGATAATATTCTACACACTTTGTCCTCCTCCAAAGGAAATGTTTTGGAGGATGCAAGAGCCATTCAGATTTTGGATTCTTCGAAGCAGATTTCAAACAATATCGTTGAAAAGCAAAAGTATGCAGAGGAGACAGAAAAACTCATTACGGCTTCCCGAGCTGGATACAAGTCCATTGCAAAATACACGAGCGTTTTGTTCTTTTTATTGACCGAGTTGCCCAATGTTGATCCTGTAAGAAGGAAAAATTCATTTTAAAAATTGAAGCAAAGTACATAGTTTTTTAATGATTTAACGTATTGCTTTTCAGATGTACCAGTTCAGTTTGACGTGGTTCGTCAATTTATTCATCACCTCTATTGAACACAGGTATAAATTCATTCATTAATTAACTCAACAACTTATATACAAAAAAGTATGCAGTTATTTCGTATTCTTTAATTGCTACTGGAAAAGACTACGCTTTCTTGATATGGCGTAAGTATTTTTGTAAAATGTTTTCAATCATATTAATATATAACCAAAGTACAAACATACGTTGGTAATGTTAAACGTACAAACTTGCTACAAAATCATGCACCTTATACGACGGTTTTATTAATTCGTTATAATACCAACAAATTCAATATTTAACGAAATACTGCTCATGATTTCTTTCAGTGCAAAGAGTAAAAACTTGGAAAAGCGGTTAAAAAATCTGAGTGAGCACTTCACCTTCAGTCTATACAATAACGTGTGCCGTTCCTTATTCGAGAAGGACAAGCTCCTGTTTTCGTTCGTGCTCTGTATGCAAATAATGATCTCTCAAGGGAAAGTAACACCAGCCGAATTCAAATTCGTTATCACGGAGGGAACGGGTTTGGAAAACCCTCTGAAGAATCCGGCTCCCAACTGGCTCCCTAGCAAAGCCTGGGATGATTTATGTCGAATGGTGGAGACAACCCCTGCTTTCAGCAACTTTCTTAACGATTTCAAGAACAGTCTTCACGCTTGGAAAAAGTTGTTCAATCACATGGAACCGTACACCCAACATTTGCCGCGTCCATACCACGACCAGTCGCGAGCTCAGAGAAACCAGGCAATTGTGTGATGCCATTTTACTGACGCAACAGCAGGCTGCAGGCAGCTCAGATGGAAAAATGGATTCAAAGTTATCGGACATCGCCGCAGATATATTGAGCAAGCTGCCAAAGAATTTTGATTTGGAGGAGGCATTGGAAAAGTTTCCAACCACTTATTCAGAATCCATGAACACTGTCCTTGTGCAGGAAATGGAGAGGTTTAATCGGCTATTGAGTCGAATTCGGTCTACACTTCAAGAGATTCAGAAAGCTATTAAGGGTTTGGTGTTGATGAGTCCCGAACTGGAAATGTTGGCTACGAATTTAATGGTGGGGAAGATTCCCGCACTTTGGGCTAAGGTATGTTTCTGTCGCGTTCTTATTAGTCTGCTCAGTTTTGTATGGATTTATAGTAAAGTCATTTTCATTCTTGAAAAATATAAGGTGTCCTACCCCAGCCTGAAGCCCTTGGGATCCTACATAAACGACTTCCTAGAAAGGCTCAAGTTTCTTCAGAAATGGTATAAATCGAACAAACCAGACGTCTTCTGGATTTCAGGATTCTTCTTCACTCAAGCTTTTCTCACTGGGGCGATGCAAAACTACGCGAGAAAATACACGATCCCCATTGATAAACTTGGATTTGATTTCACAGTTCTCCCAACAGATCATTCGGACAGTCCAGCTCCTGATGGAGTGTATGTACATGGAATTTATACAGATGGGGCAAGGTGGGATAAGGCTCAAGGCATTTTGACTGAAATGCAGCCCAAAATATTGAATGATCCTATGCCCATCATTTGGTTTGTGCCGAAGAAGAAGGATCAAATTTTGGAAGGAACTCGGTATAAGAGTCCACTTTATAGGACTTCTGAGAGAAGAGGGACGTTGGCTACTACAGGACACTCCACTAATTATGTCTTACCCGTTTTGTTGAACACGAACGAACCGCCGAGGCACTGGATCAAACGTGGAGCGGCATTATTGCTGCAACTTGACCTTTAGATTTAGAAACAATGTACATCTCAGTTCAGTAAAGGGAGTTTGAAAGACCAAAAAATATGTAGGGAATCGTAATAAATAATAACCACAATCAATGAACTTTGTAGTCAGTTAAGCAGAAGTTTGTGATTTCATTTTCTATTCCATGTACAGCAGAACTCTTTTCGTTTTTTAATGTAAAAATTGCTTAAATTTAACTGGTCATAAACTACATCACGTATCGTAAATGCATTTTATGGTGACGATGATCAATGATCGCACAATTTCGAGAGGTGGGGTTTGTTTCGAATTAAATGTGGTATGCAAAATATTTAGAAATGCGTAAATCCTTTTCCAAACATGATAACGATAAACAATTGAGAGCGGTGAGCTATTATGATGTACAACCAAACTAATAGTAGCAAGTGTTTCCTTTCCCAGAAATGAAAAAACTCCTGTAATGCATCTGAAATAGAAGATTATGACGACCCTCATTTTCAGTAGAAGGTTGTTCCCATGATTCAGCATTGAAGTAGTGACAAATTGGAGAAATTGAGACTGACATGTGTGTAATAAGGATGTGGTTTAGGTTATCTTCCGTGTGCTCAAAAACATCAGAGAATTGTTTGGAGCCGTAAAAACTCATTCTTATCACCATATTGCTTATCTCAATGCTGGTGCTGGGGACTATAGACCTACCTAATATACAGGGGAGCAGTCACAGATATTCTAAATTCCAAATAGACATACATATATAAAAATGATGTATTAAAATTGCATGAGGTAACATTTTATGCTTATTTCATTTCATGCTGTAGGAGAAGGAAAGTGTTTAGGCGTGATTCTCAATTAATACAAGTTTAGTTACGTTTTGCTCTAAAAATAGTCCCAAGTAAAATTTTTATAAATTAATAAAATAGTTCTACAGCTTACTTCTTACTCGTTTTAAAACATGGAATCTGTGCGGAGAAATTTTCAAGGAGATAATAACATTTTTGCCATAAAAGTTGCGACAATTGTAAGTAATTTTAGAAGAATCAGGCTAACTTGAGTTGATTAAATTATGTATTAAAACATTCAAACTTCCTTTCCATCAGCTCCTTGGCATAGTGAACATCGGTTTTATCGGCCATTCTTATTATAATTTTGGAACTGACAAAGCTTATCTCAGCGCTGTCATAATATGTTTCATTATTTCGTTCCTTTGGGCGGTGGCCATAATTGTAGGCCTTCTTCAGAATACGGACCAAGAGCAACTAAAGAAAATGGTTTGTTCTTTTAGTTTTTCAGTGATTGAGCTGTTTGATATGCAGATAATTTCAAATTATCTTTTGAATATTGTAGGACATGATGTACCACATGATTGCATGCATATTTTATCTGGTTACGCTGATTTGTTTCTTCGTTTCATTAATCGATCATGCCAAATATAAGACGTACCTTTGGGAAAGAATAGTGTCTTTCGTAAGTTAATTTTCCATAAAACTACCTTTTTCATTTCTTTTAAGCAACATAAAAGTCCCAAGAAAATATTTTTAAAATATATATATTTGTAGCTGCTGGGAATAGGAATCACGATACTGTATGGTCTTGGAGGCTACCTCTTCTGGAGAGCTTAATTTTTAAAGCTTAAGTCCAAGATGCTGTGACTACCTATCAGTTTAAATCTGGATTTTAATTTTACATCTCATTTCTCACTAATATTGACAAAGACAAATAAATTAACTTTTAAGCACTAAAGTTTACTTTCTAATGAACTTCGATTCACGAGTACTCGTTCTAGTTTTACTTTCTCAATCATAATCTATCCAATACTTTTGGCATTGTTGAGATTAACACGGTGACGCATCGTATTCATGGGCGTCATATTTTCCGTTTTAAGTTCCATTCAAAAATGTCTCTTGACAAATGTTTCCGGTTTGCCGTTAGCTGAACCACCGATATGCTACCTGCGGGTTGACGACTACACCATTAGCGGTACGAACATAATTTTGTTGGAGAGATTGCATTTACTTTAAAGTGAATTTATTCAAAAGGCACCCTTCGACCTGGTCTTCAAAACAAATGGAATAAGGCTTTGAATACGATGATTTTCCTGGAGCTTGGCACCAGACGCTTCCTCTGGCCCATTATACAAAAGCGGATGGACAGGATGGAAGCTAGTATGAAGTATACAAATTGTAATCTAGATGACCTAAAAAAAGATTTCCCAAAATGGGATGATAAAAAAATTTTTGAGGTGCATGATCTCTTCCAAGCATTTGAAGTCGATGGAGATGGCTTAATAGAAATCGCTGAAATGTACGACTCCAGCCTATTTCCTGTCACACACGCAAGATAATGAGAAATTCTAAACTTCCCATTTAAATTGTAGGAGTGTAGGTCTCGATAATTTGGGCGATACTACTCAAAGGAAAGACAGAATTTTACAACTGACGGCTGGAGACGATGATGGAACAGGAAGCATTGATTTTGTCGAGTTTATTCAGGTAAAAGAATGGTCGGAAGTGGACTAGTAGTTAAGTTTATTTATTCAGGCTTATAAATGTGTTGTGGTTCTTTTTCCAGTTCCTTTACAAACAATTCGAAGTAACTCATCAAGAGACTCCTCTCGCGAAAACCTTTGCAAAAGTTAATACTGACATCAAATTCATTCGATGGATGAGCACAGTTCAACAAATACGTGCGGGATATCTATAATGTAATTCCATTCCTATTAGTAGTCCAAGTACGTAAATTTGAGTTTAGTCCATTTTTTGTATTCCAAAAATTATGTGAAGACCTTTAAATGGGATAAGAGTTTTTTATCGACAGCAGCTAAGCTCAAGACGGAAATCATGAAGTTTTGCCTATCGTAATATTGAGATTATTACGATGATAGCCCTTTTATCTCTGTGCTGCTTATAGATCTTTTTTGTATCTTATTAAAGGAAGTACCTGAAAACTGTCATAAAGCCTTCCCTTGTTTCCAAATCTAACTTTTCCAGGGTTTCTTTCAATTTAATCCTTCATTTGCATGAAAAAGATAGTTTCGTTTCTTTCTCAACTCCGTCGTAGAAATCAGAAACAGGTACTGGACAAAAATGGCTGTGTAGTACTGGCGATAAAAAATAAGACAAACTTCCGCATTTGAACTCGAAAGTCATCATACCACCCTGTCCATTTCCAGCTTCTGTACTCTCATAACTCATGACTAAAGGTATATTTTTTAAATTGAATTCATTGAAGCCACATTTTCTTTTAATATTGCTAGACGGGAACACGAACTTTTTTTATTCACTCTTAACTTTTCCATTTGTATTCTGTCCAGTTTTAACTGTTCCAGAAGTGATCCATATTTTGCTTTCTAAGATTTTAGTGTAAAGACTAGTGAATATCAAATTTTCAACTAAAAGTTAGACATTCATCTTTGGATCCGCAATGAATAAACGACATAGGGAATTCGAGAGGGTGGTTCGCCGAGTCAGGCGGCTTCACCGAAGTCGCAGAAGACGAAGTCAATCTCCCAAAGGAAGATGGAGGAGCTCCACCCCTATTCCTAATATCGATGCGTTGGATTCATACTTCATAGCAGCAGATAATGAAAGAAGAAGGCGCGTGCGAGCTAGAGCTTCGGTATGTCAACTGTCATTTTCAAGAACAAAATTATGTTTTAAATAGATTTGTAACATTTAGAAAATGTAATGAAAGATTTGAATGTGTCGGTTCTCTTCTTTCCAGAGGAGAGCGAATTCATGGAAAACTCGAATTGTGGAACTGGACAAGTTTGTTCAGCATTGGATTCGCAAATGGATCATCTTCCTGTCATTCGTGCTAATACTACGTAAGATGTTCACACAAGAACGCATTACAGCTTCTTTGGATACTGTTAGAAAGCTAATTAAGTATGTGACCAGCATAAACTTTGCTGATTTGTTTCCTATTGATGCTGATTTGTCCTCTCTTTTCGCCTATCACGAAGTGGGGGATGACGAGATCTATCTTTGAAAAAAGGTTTGCCGTGTAGTAACATGAAGAACTACTTTGGTTTCTTTGTAAATACCTTCTATCTTACCAAGATATGCAGAAAAATGCATTTTCCACAAATAATGAAATATTTTGCTACTTTTTTTTTGTTAAAATGAGAATTGAGTTAATAATTATAATGGTCACGATTTAAATAATAATAATATAATTGAGTTAATAATTCACAAAACTGTCGACAAAAAATAAATGTTTTTATTATTATCTTGTAGACAGATTTAATTAAATTATAGTTCTCTGAATTTCGTCTTATTTAATTTTGTAATATGCATACAAAAATACGTACACCTTATGAATCTTTAAATTCAGTAAAATAAGTCGATTTTATTTGTCCACTAATTTTGTCGACACTATTTGTCCTGTGCAGCACCATCCACGCTTCCCTCTCCCTTTCTCTGGCGTATTCCGTGAACAAAATTCTCACTCCAAATATTAATTTCCTTCTTATAAATTAACTTACAACAATGGATGAAAAAATATTTGTATCGATAATCAGTAAAAAAGTAGTGGTTTTCAAAAATTACCATCCGATTTATTTTTGAAAAATATAAAGAATATTTGTCAGTACTTCTTCAACCACTCCTGTAAATCTTTAGTTTTCTCCAAAATATTACTTGTATTATTCTGCTTGGTTATCGATAGTTTCCTATCCAGACTACTACTTCCAGCCACAGGTCCCTTCTCTAACATTTTTTGTTTCGTCGTTTTAAATTCCTTAAGCTCGTCTTCAAGACTCTTAAGCAGGTCGGCACAGTCAAGCCTTGTCGTACTAAGGCCACTCATTCGCAAAGCATCTAAAACCGCTTGACTAGAAGATGACTGATTATTTGTAAGGAGGCTAGAGTAACGGGGTCCCGCATTTAAAGACGCTGTTAGCTCAGCTTTATTCATCAAGTTCGCAACATCAATCTGATTATTTTGGCAAGCCGGGGTAGGAGGAGGCACAAGAGGTTTTCTTGCAGAGGAAGGTAAGGAAGCGCAGATTCTTGCGGACGAGGACTTGCCTAAAATCATAGGCACAGTATTTGGTAACAGAAAATCGGAAGAACTAGTTGTAGATGCATTTAAAAATGATAATGTGTCATCCTGAAGAAGATAAGGTTGCTGTTGCATTTCTTGTTTTTCTTTTACAACAGACCAGACCAACTTCATTTGCTGGTCTAAGTTATTCAGGGAGTGGTAAATGTCATCAATATCCTCTAACAATTTCTTACGTTCTTTTCGTCCTTTACGCTCGGAACTCTTATTGTCTTTCAGGCTACTCACTCCGGAGCTCTCAGTCTCTGACACAAGATCTAAGTGAATTGAAGCGGGCCTTCGGGGGGACACGGACTTTAGAAGCTTTTCGTCAAAAAGGAGTAAATTATTCTTTGTCGTAGGGAGGATCAAGTGGGACGAGTTTGGTATTGGTGATGGGTCTTTTAGCCTATTCTTTTGCATTCGTATAAAAGCTTTTGCATCTTCCACTATACGTTGATGGGTGTCTTCCGAAGCTAGGTCATCTTTCGATCCTCTGAGATCTTGTGGAATGGCAGAAGCACTTCGTGATAAATTTTTGGGATACAAAGACAATCGCTGTTTGCTCGAAGTCTCTTTGTGCTTTTTACTATCTTCCATTTGTTTTGAACTTTCATCGTCTGAAGATTTTTCTTGAGAATCATCGTGCTTCTTCCTAAACTCTGAGCTAAGTTGTTTGATTTTCTAGATTAAAAAATGAGAAATGTTCACAACAAAAGTCAATTATTAATTTAGATTCCATTTACAATAGGTTGTGAAAGTTCATTATTTTACCTTATTGTGCTGTTTCTCAAGCTCTGCTCTTCTTTGTTGTAAAGTTTCGTTAAATTGCTCCTTCATTTCATGCATTTCCTTCTGAAGAAGATCCTCAATTTCTTTTTTTGCCCTTTCAATTTCAAGCTCTTTTTTTGCGTCCATGTCTTTACGAATGCGCTTCAGCGTTTCCTCTTTTTCCGATTGGAACTGTTGAACAGTGTCTTCCAGGTGTTTCCTGTCATACATTTCCGTGTATAAAACTTTGATATTATAAATCTTTAACATCATTTGCATAAAAACTTACTTTATTTGTTCCTTTCTAGTGTTTCTTTCATCCTCCAAAAGATGTTTAAAAATGTTTAGCTCGGCTTCCATCATTTCCCGCATCGCTTTCTTCATTGCAGCAATATCTGCCTTTGAGTACTCTGGTAAAAGCTGAATATCACTCTAAAAAAAGTTAATAATATGAATAAATGATAAAATGAAACATTCTCAAATCAAGTCTTATTCAACCACTTGTCGAATTGAATAAGTTTTAAAATTCAAAATACCTACCTTTTTTGACACTGATTGCTTAGACATCTCATCAAATGAATCCTGGGAAAGTACTTTTTCCTCTGATTTGTTTGTACTTTGGTCTTCACTCGATCTCTGTCGAAGAATTTCCTTTTGCTTGTTTTCGCCCTTCTTTTTGTATTCTCTGGTAAGCTCTTCGATTTTCTAATGTGCCAATAAACACAACAAAAAATCGAACATTTAGTGATGCATGTAGCGTAACAATTCGAACAAGACGTTCAACTTTGTATTCTTAATTGTATACCTTATTGTGTTCTTCTTCAAGCTCCTGTCTTTTTTGCTGTAAACTTTCATCAAAATGCGTTTTCAATTCCTGCACCTCCCCCTGCAGTAAACTTTCAATTTCCCTCTTGGCTTTCTCAATCTCAAGTACTTTTTCCGCGTCCATATCTTTGCGAATGCGCTTCAGCGTTTCATCTTTTTCTAATTTAAATTGAGCTATAGTTTCCTCAAGGTGTTTCCTGAATTATAAAGCATTGAATTTAAAGGATGACATAATTTCTTCTCAAGTAATGGTCATGAGTTCACTAACTGTATTTGTTCTTTTCTGGCGTTTCTTTCCTCCTCCAGTTGCTCTTTGAACATGTTTAACTCAGCCTCCATCTCATCTCGCATTGCCTTTTTCATGGCAGCGATATCTGATTCGGAGTACTCCGGCAACATCTGAATCTCATTCTACCAAAGTTAAATGGGCAAAGTGAGACAAGTGAATACCAGAACAGAATGTTATCCAAATATTTTAATTGATTTCATGAGGCATTTAAAATTACCTTGAGTGTGGTAGTATGTCTCGTCTTCTCTTCCAACGACTCCTGCAGTTCCTTTATTTTAATTTCCTCCTTTCTTTTGTACTCTGCTGCAAGCTCTTCCATTTTCTATAATATGCCGGTGTATTTTATTTTACTTTGATTAATTCAAATCTGAAATTATATGAGAACGAAAATGTGCTTCACTTCACAAACCTTTTCATGCTCTTGTTCCAGTTCCTTTCTTCTTTGCTGTAAAGTCTGGTCTAACTGCGATTGTAAATGTTGTACTTCCTTCTGTAAGAAACTATTGATATCTTTTTCCACCTCAACCTGAGACGGTTTCTTTGGAGTGATAATATCAGTGTCATTGAACGGTGGAATTTTTCTCTATAGATGGGGTACCATAAGACAATTGTTCTATGAGATTTTCTGGTATTCCTTTAAATTAAAGTTAGCTTAGAAAGCTTACCTTGCTGAAAACGTCCATGTCGCTTTCCACCGAACTATTTCTTGATAAGCGTGTGTCTTGTTGTTGGTCGCCGCTTCCGTTGTGTTGTAAACGCTTTATGTTTTGAACTGGCTCCACTTCAACACTCGGACGATTGCTGACACTTTCTTCTTCTTCCTCCTCCGTCTTGTCAGTTTCAACCTCTTCTACGATTTCATCGTCTTCCTCCTCGTCATCCTAAAGTATGAAAAATTAATTTGAAGAAAAATTTGAACCATTTTTACGGATTGCTTTTCTGAATCTTGTTTTACCATTTCAAACTTAAGCTCTGTATTTTCGTCCAAATTAAACTTTACATTTCCTTTGGACTTTGACGCAGTGCTGGATTCGATTTGTGATACTACCATCTTTTCTTCATCTGTGGATAGATAAATCAAATCTTTAATTTAAATATCTGAGTCTTGTGCAAACCTAAAGTTACTGTATGACTGGAACACAAGAAACATGCCAATGAAAACCATAGAATAAACGAATCGTATCGTATTGTACTTTAACTTCAGCTTATTAAAAATTCAAAATTATCAAGATGTTAATGCAAGAAATTGTTTAGTGTAAGGCATGTAGGTAGTTATGTTATAACGGACCAAGCAAGTTTTCATTTGTTGTCATTGAAAGGGAACGAACCAGTCATTTCATCCAGATTCATGGAGAAACCATCTAATTCGTAAATATTGTCTGAGGGATTTTTTGGTCTGGAACGAGAAATAGAATTGACAAGAATACTTTTTATTGGCTTCTTGTCCGAGTCTCCTTCACCGCCAGCCTCCGCGTCCATCGAAACTTCATGGTCCCGTTTGAAACTGCCAAGAGGAGCTAATTTACTACCACCCGTTGGCCCATCTGGATTTGAACCTTTAAGGAAATTAGCGCCACCACCTTCAATGATAAAAAATTAATTTAATTATTATTCTTAAAAAATAAAATTAGAAAAATGTTGAGAGGGCCTTACCCGTAATTGTTAATCCTCCTATCCTCTTTTGAGGTTGGGGTCGAATAAACGACGGACTACTCTCTTCATCATCATCCGTCGTGTCTTTGAATAAGTTCAAAGAGCTCCCGGAAATGATATTATTGGAGTTCCCTCCAGAATTAAAACGACCTAGGGCGTGATTGTTATTGCTATTGTTGCTCAGACCAGCGCCACCGGTACTATTAAAGTCGTTATTTAGATTTCTTGGAGGCGTCCGCTGACGTAGTTCACCGGCTGCTGAGCCGAAACCACTCAGTTTGCCGAGACTATTTGAGATGGGGTTGATGGGAGCTAAACTTCCTCCTGTTCGCTTTATTGGAGGCAAGTCTTTATTCGGGGGGCGTTTCATGGGGTCAAAGCTTTGAATTTTATTCAAAGCGTGTTCCGCACGCGCTTGTATTACTTTATCTCTGTATATCGGATCCATTGGATGTTCCCACTGAGATTCCTGGGTGTCCTCATTGAAGTAAAATACGACGTCTCTTGTCTTATTTAGGCTGGAAGAAATTCATAAAAATAAATTATAGATTCCAGTAAAATATATTTTTGATTGAACGAAATGTTTTTGCAAATTATTTTTTTCATACCAAGGCTTCCATGATGGAGGCAATTTATGATTTATTCCCTCTCGTGCAAGGAAAAGTAGTTGAGGTTCTTTCTCCACGTCTATTCCGATTCTTGCTGCATACTCTCTTATTTCTAGGAACAAGTCAATACAATACATTTAACCCCAACTTGTACTCTGCCAAAATATAAATGACGTTACAAAACCATCATTCATGTCACACTGTCCTTTCACCCATGTCATGTCATGTTCTAATTTCTAATTGTGTGTCCCCTGCCACAATATTAAATATGCACAACATAACAAGGCATGACAGGAAACATGGCATGCCTCAAACGACTTGACATACAAAACCGCAAACAAAAAACGTCATTTGCAGAAAATATTCCGAAATGAATCATTTGAGGGATCGAAGGTTTTACATGAATTCAGCATTATTTTCGTGTTTTACGATAATTACTAGCAAATATTGCGGAAATGAAGGATGTCAAAGATGAAACATCTACATGTCAATCATTAATTCCTATTAAATGCTATGCTCATCAACCAACCTACTTAACTCTTTGTCCTCATTTGCTGTATCTATACGTTTTATCGATCGTAAATCCATTAAGTATGCTTCTCCCAACCAAAGATGATGAATATGGACGAAATTGATGTTAGAAATGTATTTTACCTTCTGCAGTAGGTTCTGGAGGATTTTCAGTTACTTCTGTATAAATCAGAAATTCCTGGTTTGAGTCTAACGGACTGAAAGAATTCATTTTACGGGTTTCGTAAAATTTAAAGTCAGGTCAAATGTGTCCACAAAATTAGCGACAGAAACTTGGCACTTTGAGTCTGTACACATTTGTAAACCTTATCAAGTTAAACGTTTTCCTGAGACTGTTACTTTTTCTAAACGTTTTTAAAAAATAACTGACCACGAAAAATATCACTAATCACCAAATCCAAACTTCTAATTCCTTTCTTCGTGCAATCTTTAAAAATTTTGCGTAGCTTCTAGTTCTTCGCTTCTCACTTTCAGACTCGCTTTCTCTGCGAATCTTCGCAGATCCTCTTCTCTTTCTGAAATGTTGCATGAAAATAAACTGATTCTAGCCACAATCATGCAACATTTTACTGTTGGTGTGACTCAAACAAATGTAAAATACGAATGATCCTGTTGGAGGATTCCTACTGCTCTGATCTTTCGAAATCATACCGTTTTGAGCTTGGTCAGTCTCTCCAGAGTCGAGTTGTCGTGTCGGGCTGGAATTATCAACTTGAATTTTGTGGTTTCCGAAGAACAGGAGTACTAGGGATTTCACAATAGCGGTAGGGAGGATGATAATAACGACATGTCACGAGCCAAAGATATCATGTTGTTGATGAGATCAAACCACCATTACCGTCAGAGGATCCCGTTTCTTATCAAACACATGAATCACTCAAACTCTTTTCCTTGGTATGTACATACACCAAACCTATTTCCTATTACTCCTAATTATCGAAAATATTTACATTTTTTTTACTTACTTACATGAAAGAGAAGTATGAAAGGTATAATATCATTATGATTGCGCAATTTTTTTTCGTTACACGACACTATACTAGAATCGTGTAATGAATGTCGTAGTCGTATCCTATCACGTTTTTCGTTGGAGATTGCCAAGCTAACCCTTTCCAAAGTAATTCATTACTTCAAAATAATGTAATGAAAAAAAATATCAATTCGACCAAGCCAACTTCCGAGAAAGTTGTTTTTTTAGGGGAAGAGCATAAACATAAATGTTTCCATGGCAAACGTTCGACAAAACAAAGCTTTTGTTCTTTTCTCCAGCCATGAAAAGGAAACCTAAGCAGGACCCTCCACTCGCACTCCAGAGCTACCCTACCTACCTACCTGCCTACCTACCTGTATGTGTGTATCACAATCACGTTTATGGAGTTTATGGAGCAAGGCTCTTCTCTAACCCTTTCATTTTTTTTATTAAAAGCTTTGTGCATTTCATATTGCTACATCAATACAGAATACCTGTTCAATGAATGTTCACAGCTTGTTTTTGTTTGATCATTTTGGTAAAGGTCTTCGGTGAACACTAACGTGTCTTTTATTGTAGGCCAAGGGTAAATATTGTAAATCAAGCCAGTCTGTACAGTTGCTACTAATTGGCAAACCTGAGGATTTACGTAATAGTTGAAGAAAATGTCAGCCTATACTTATTATTTTTTTAATTTAAATTTTGAATTTAAATATGAATTCCTACGTATGAATATGACTAGGTACGCATGGTTTATAGAATGGTTTCCTTTTCTCACTCATGTTTCCGAGCGTCGTATGGAAAGGAAATGCATGGTGTGATTCAAATCACTTATTCTTGCAAATTACAAAGCTGGAGAAAATTCTTTCACGTTTCGTGAACCGCGAAATGGTTACTTGATCGTAAAGCGTTTACATGAGATCTCCGTCAATGTTCCACCTTTGCGCCTTGGAGAATGCTAAACTTTCTTGTGTGACCTCAAAGCTCTTTTAATGATTTTAATATAAAATCTGGGCTTGCTTTAACATGCCATAGTTCAATTGGACGTTTATTGTTGAAAATGGATGGAAGGGATTGAAATATGTATTCAAGTTTAAATAACTATAGTCCATTACCATTTGGCGTTTAGTAGGTATGCATGACTTTTGTTGCTTGAAATAGAGAAAATTAAAACAATTTACGCGTAGTCAAAACCTTCTAAATGAAAAGTGATTCTAAAAGGACCTTGAGTGCAGGCATTGAAAAAATTACAGGTAATGGGGGAGTCAATAAAGTAGGTTCCTGCGGTAATGTTTTAGTAGAAAATAAAGCGAAGGCCAAAAGCAAACTTGGAAAATGTCCTCGAAGTCGAAATACACATGCAAACACTAAATTTTGAATTTTTCCCTTGTTTACCTCACGAATTTTGGTTTTTATGCTTAATAAATAGACAGGTATTTTTATTTATGTACCTATATTTTCATAAAAATTAAAGTTTCGGGGCTGATAAGTACTAAATTAATTGAAAAATATTTTGTCATGTCTTTTCTTCATGGGCGCCTTTTCTTGCCAGTGATAGATAACAAATCAGTAAAACGTCTAAAAAAATGTACATGATGTTCGCATGTGTTCCAGATATCACATGTCACATAAACCACACAGTGGTGTGTGGTCTGGTCATCTGTCAAATAATTATCTAATGCCGATTGCTCGTTCACGATTCTTATAAAAACTCACCCATCATCATACCCCTCACCCTTTGTTGTCTTGTACGCTATAAAGTATCAATGCAATGTATGATCATATCGAATTCCCCCAACAAGATTTCAATTAGACAAAGTTTGCATGACTACCCTGAATTAATACCTCTTTATGAAACAGGATGAAAAGGACAAGAGACAAGATGAGATAAAAAATATTATTATGTTTTGACAAGAAAAGTAAAGTCTTACATCCTTACCTTCCTTCCGGGCCCATCATATCAAATCAACCCAGATGTCAGAGTAGAGTCAGAGGACAAATTTTAACAGCAATTTCATCAAATTCTTTTATTCATTCTGAACACGAAACTGGAGAAATTCTTTGGGGGGACCACCCTTCCGTAAAAAAAAGTAGTAAGTAGAGCAGTAAGTAATTTTGAGTAACGTAAGAATTCAATTAATTATGGCACTGCACTACACTATTAGCTCGGAGATTTTTTGTGATTGAATAATCGTATCTCTAAATAATTCGGAGAGGTTAAACAGCCTCAATTTCATTACAGTTCCTTTGCACGGAACGAATTTTAAGGCTTGATTCTTATCGAGATAATGGACCCACTTCGATGAAAGATGAAGTTGATTATTGAAATAGAAAGTTCAATATTTTAGAACACCATCAAGAAATTGGATTTTGATAATCACAAAAATTGTTACTTGTCTCGTCTGTCTTTTCCCTCAAATTGTGTTTTCTTTTGTCATTAAAATCGAGCATGCAACTCGTAAATTTTGCTCACCTGCGCTTGTCTTTACAATTTCATTATAAGTAATATGAAATGAAAGGTGTATGGAGAAAGTAGGCAACTTTTTCTTTTACCTACTCAACTCGTATGTTTCATGTTATTTCAGCAGCCGCAGCCAAGCTAAAACTTGCATATGCGAGGGAGTTAAAACCACGATGGATCAAACTACGGACACCGCGGATTTAGTAGATTTGACGGAGACGGAAAAATATCTGAACAATGTTCTTGTCGAGTCTGGTGACGATTCGGACGACGGTGAGGTTGAAGAGGAAGCGAATGATGCTTTACTCGGGGGAATTCGGACTGGAATACGGACAATCACAAGAACAACTAGAGAGGCTTTATCCACTTGCAAAAATAGAATTGGTCAGTCGGTTGTGGTGAAAAATTAAACAGGCATTATTCCATTTTTTTGTACGCCCCCGTCTCAAGTTGCGTGATAATCTGACGAACATGAGACGAATGCTAATTTGCAAGACTACATAAATGCCACACATTCCATTTCCCTTGATTAATAATTTACCAACACGATTCGTACTTTTATTCTACTTAATTGACCTTTTTCAATTTTGACATTTTAGAGTTGGACAATGCCGTAGAAGACATTGAGAATTCAACTTTGAAGCTTCTAAAGTTGGAAAAGTCTTTCTTGAAAACAGCAACGATTGTGTCGGGGGTAATCGATGACTTGGTTTTGGACTTTGATGAAGAAAATCAGGACCCAGATGGATTGGATGAAAATGAATTTGATAGGAATGCTGCAGGAGATGCGACCATAGCTCAAGCTGAGAGAAACGAGCCGTACGTATTCCGACTGACTCCAACCAATTTATCCGCTGTGGCCAAATTTAGGGAAAAACTGACAAAAGTTAGGGAAGCATTTTGAAATGATATTAGTATTGTTTTACTTTACTCCAATTGACCTTGTAAATAATGTAGGAACTGCACAAGAGAACGGATGAGTACAAGAGTAGCCTTACTGATTCTTACTTGAAAGCTGACAAAAAATTTGTAGCTTTGTTGGACCAAGTAAAATTGGGGCGAAAAGGTACACAGTTTGACGATTTTTTGGTGTAGAACAAATATAAGTACATGAACATGAACTACTTACGAACGCGACTAATTAATTTTTACTGTGGACTTAAAGATGCGGAAAACTCATCATCTTATGGAATCGAAACAAATTGCGATGAAAACTGTGAAAAGGAGAAAATGAACGAAAAGGGATCCGAGACTGATTTGGCATCATTTCTGGCAAGTATACCGTATTCAGCAGATGAACTACTGAAACACAAGTACCAACCCTATGATGAAGAGAACGACTTGGATGAATCGGTCCTTCCATCGGTTGATCCAGTTACAAAAGAACTAATAGTGACTCCTGTGAAAAATAAATTTTGCAATCACGTTTTCGACAGGGACTCGATTTTCAGTTACATTGCTTGTAACCCTGAAGCAAGGTTAGTAGTCAGTTTTTACTTCTTCAATTCACGAAATCATAAACATAATCAAATTGTCGCTTTATACCCCAGGTGCCCTGTTCACATGTGCAATAATAAGCAAACGCTTGAAGAAGGTCATTTCGTGACAAATTCTGCCCTAACAGCACGCATTCGCCAGAAGAACAAATTGTGAGTGGAGAATCAAAAGCCATATTTTAGCACCTTCATATGTACAAATCAATATGTACCATAAATAATAATATGTAAATGTATTAAATGATTCTGATATTGTTGGTAATGTAATTTGCTGGTCCAATAAAGGAAAAACGTAATTTAGAAAACTACACATTTATTTACTAACACTTGTTTTATTTTTAATTTGACGATAATATACATAATCTTTAGTCATAACTTATATTTTCTCTCAAATTGACATGAAACTTTGGATGACTACAGTTTCTTTTCACTGATGAAGCTAAAAATTAAGGTTGGGTATTCTTACCATGCTCTTATTCTCTCCATTTTCTCATGCTTATTATTTAGAAAAAAAAATTACTCGGCGATGTTACATTAGCCCTGGAAGGTGGCAGTGAAATCTTGTACAATTTTCTTTAACTTAGCATCAGTTTCATCTGAAAGTTTTCCTTCGGCTGCAATGCTCTTCAAAACATCTTGATGAGATGCCCTACAAAAATTGTTAAAACATTCCAATCTTTAAAACCACGCTCAATAGGTAAGGTAGTTGTCGATTGAAAAAATGACACTATTAAATTTTATGTGTTCATATGCTCCGTGATACTTACTTAACGTGTTCCAAGAACTGTTTCTCGAAGGAAGTGATCTTAGTGGGATCCAACTTATCAAGATGTCCTCTGACACCACAATAGATAACGACGACCTGTTCTTCGATGGCCATTGGAACTATAAGGATAATAGCAAATAAATTTTCGATTTCTCAACTACAGGCAATGACTTAATGAAGATCCGATAAGTTTAATTGTCCTTACCGTATTGCCCTTGTTTCAACAATTCAGTAAGACGAACACCTCTATTCAACAATTGTTGCGTTGACGCGTCCAAATCGGAACCGAATTGGGCAAAGGCTGCTACTTCACGATATTGAGCCAACTCCAATTTCATGGAACCGGCGACTTGTTTCATAGCCCTTGTCTGAGCAGCAGAACCTACTCTACTCACAGACAATCCTACGTTGATGGCAGGTCGGATACCCTAGATTTTCAGAGGTATACGTATACATATTAATTTTAATGAAGACTAAACAATTACATTACAGTAATCCTTGTTTTTGTTATAATTATACCTTGTAGAACAACTCAGTTTCTAAGAAAATCTGCCCGTCCGTAATTGAAATTACATTAGTTGGGATATAAGCGGATACGTCACCGGCTTGCGTTTCAATGATGGGAAGAGCAGTTAAAGAACCACCACCGTTGGTTTCATTCATCTTAGCCGCACGCTCGAGCAAACGTGAGTGAAGGTAGAACACATCACCAGGATAAGCCTCACGACCTGGTGGACGCCTCAACAGCAATGACATCTACAAAAAAAAAGTTAAGTTTTAATGATTGTTTGAAACAATAGCATATTACGAAATCCAACTCCGAGATGTGTCATTGCTGCTGTTAATTCAAATCAAATAATTGCTGTTTGAAATTTTACCTGACGATAAGCGACGGCCTGCTTGGACAAATCGTCGTAGATGATCAAAGCGTGCTTGCCATTGTCACGGAAATGTTCTCCCATGGCGCAGCCGGAATATGGTGCCAAGTACTGCAATGGCGCAGCGTCAGATGCAGTAGCTGAGACGACGATGGTGTACTTCATGGCGTCTATAAATTAGTACTCCATCAGTTTATTCACACAATTGAATGTACTTAATTTAGATTATTGGAGAATGCCATTTACCAGCATCGGTGAGCCTCTTCACGATTTGGGCCACAGTAGATCTCTTCTGACCAATGGCAACGTAGATACAGTAGAGTTTCTTCTTGTCTTCGCCGGCATCGTTGAACCTCTTTTGATTAATGATAGTATCAATTGCAACGGCTGTTTTTCCAGTCTGACGATCCCCAATAATCAACTCTCGCTGACCTCGACCAATAGGTACCAAAGAGTCTACGGCCTTAATACCAGTTTGCATAGGCTCACGTACAGACAAACGTGGAATGATACCTATTAAAACAATGAATGAGATAATACAGTTAGTTTTGAATATTTTACAACCGATTTCACGAGAATGAACAAATCCCTTCTCACCAGGAGCCTTAACACCGACACGATTCCTTTTGGCAGATTTAAACGCTCCTTTCCCATCAATGGGATTACCAAGGGCATCTACGACACGTCCCAAAAGCTCGTCTCCAATTGGAACGTCGACGATGGCTCCTGTTCGCTTCACAATATCTCCCTCCTTGATCAGCTTGTCGTTACCGAATACTACAACACCGACATTGTCGGGCTCCAAGTTCAGAGCCATACCCTATAAATTAAAAACATGAAATCAAATTAACCACTACACCCCTTCAACTCAGGCATTCGATGAACTTGTTGCTGTTTAATTTTTCCAACCTTCAGTCCGGAGCTGAATTCAACCATCTCCTCTGCCTGAATGTTCTTCAATCCATACACACGAGCAATACCGTCACCAATACTTAGTACACGACCAGTCTCCTCCAAATCTGCCTTGGGAGCCGCCCCCAAAATCCTCTCTTCCAGAATGGAAGAGATTTCTGCCGACTGGAAGGCAGCTGGAGAGGAATGGATCCATGCTTTCTACAATACAAACAAACAATGTATATAAGCAAAGCAATATAATAATCAATTCAGGTTCCCATCCTATCGTTCAAAATCAAAACCCTTCAACAATTAAATTTCGAATGACTCCTTCTTGAGCTTCAGTAAATCTCTGGTTTAATTAAGTTAAATTGGAGCGCCGGTTTCTACTCCATAAAACTCATTCATAAGTACGCCTCTCTCCGCTCAAGCTACTATTCCAAATCAACGACTAAACAGTACAACGTGCAAACTCACCAATCAAGTGCGTTGGAACATACTTAAGCAGAACTTTAATTTAATGAACCTTATAATTTGCAAAGTTATGGGAATCTTACCGTGGGTTGAATGGTCTTAGCTCCCAGCCGAGCTAACCCGGTGGACACTCTGGACATGCAAAACGCCATTTTTTTACTTTCTAAATAATAAACAAATCAATATCACTCTAAAATACTAATCTCCAATTTCTATCAAGACCAAACTACTTCGAAAAAGTTATAATTTATCGTTAAACTTTTATTCTTCAGCACCACTCACTCACAAGGGATGGTTGCAGGAGAAGATGGAGGAATCAGCTTTGATGAAAAATCTCAATGTGGAATTTGAATATGGAAGGATATATTGTCCAACGTAATACATTTACCAGCAATGCATTGCAAAAAAAAATTGTACACTTTTGTATTTGTATTGCGGCAAGTCTGCTTATAGTGGTGAGGAGAGGAGTATGAATATGAAGAGGTTATATAGTGCAGCCATGTCATATGTTTATGGTCCTACTTTATACACTTGGCAACATCTACCTTTTGTATACAGGGCTGGATACATGATATATATAGGCTGGATCTGGATTATATATACTCGTCGCATTTCGGTTTGGCTACCGGCACGGCACTCGCTCACTCGCTTTGCTCTGCACATGACTTGCTTCGTCTGTACGTGATTCAGAAATGGCCTCTTAATCGCCACCTTTTGAACATCTTTTGCATTTCTTTGAAATCGCACAAAAAAGTGAACAAAGACAATAATGAAGCTAAAGGATAAAGAACATAATTTTCTTCCATTGGTTGGATCAGAGAGAAAGTTATCAAATTATTAATGGAAAAATATGATCTCGTTGCTGAAGTTTTTACCTCCAAGAGCTTCGATTTGTTTTAGTTTTTATATTCAAAAGTGGAGAAATATGGCAAATGGTATGGTAAGTAATAAAAATGTTCATCGATCGAGTTAATTTGTATTTATTATATCATTATCGTAATTTATTCAGTAAACTGGTCGATCCATTATAATTTTTATTTAATACTCACGTATAATTTATGCATTCATGTGAATACATGTTCCTTAAAAATTAAGATTGTGTTTTTAATATGATTTCTTACAATAATATTTATTTATACATACATTACATTAGACTCACAAATGATGATGTACGTGTAATAATATTTATGACAGGCTTTTATCAGAATTCTAAGAAGACGATATATATTTCTCAAAATAATGAGAAATTATAATGTTTTTATATATTAGTTAAATTCTAGTTAGTTGGAGACATGGGTTTATGATAATTCATAATCACTTTTTTAAAGTAATTCTTCCTGTGTTAGCGAAGGTAAACATTATTAATTCCTGGTATTTATTTACCTATTTAGAGTTGGATAGAACTGTAAATTATTTACCTGACCTGATGATTATTCCAGATGTAGGATATATCATTACATTTAGCCTTAACGCGTATTCATTGTATAGGTAATTATATTTATTTCTAAAGATTTTTGACAGAAATTGAGAAGACCGACTCTGTCATTCAGGTTGTCTGACAGGTTTCACGACTTTTTGTCAAAGATCTTTAGGATCCATTCCAGTTAGCACCTTTAAGTACAAGTACATTTATGTAACAATGTCGAGATATACGACAAATCAACTTCTCTGGAAAACTTTCTGTTCAACAAAAAATTCGAACATGGCAAAGCAGTCAAAACATATTCGTCTAAGATTGATTGAAATATATTTCAGTTATTTATTGATTTGACATTGTAGTAATGAACACAGTGTTAGTAAATTACGGCTTAACTATTAATTCATTTTTATTGATATCGTGTGGTTAATTAAGATCTTTTTAAGTGCAATATTTTTTTTTGCTTCTTTCTCTGATCGTATTTGATCATTTATGTGTTATATTCACTGCTTATTTATGGTAAGTTTGAAAATGTGTTTGCCGTGATAATTTTCATACTGACCTTTAGCAGTTTGATATGTTGAAGTATTACAGAAACGATTTTAATTTTAAGGGTTCGAAAAAACGGGTAAACTGAAAATTTTTACCTGAAAAGATTTTAATAGCTCATTGGTTAAACGAGAAGTTCGGAGTAGGTCATAGTTGTTAAAGTTATTCTAATATTTTTCTACAGGAAATTGAACACTGATTATACTTAATTATGCCATACTTTTTCTATTCTGTAACATACATTTTTAAATCCTTATTTCTGGTTCGACAAGGTCATTAAGAGGAACCAACAATTACAGTTAAGAACAGGAAAAGACCAAAGAACAATAAGTACTAATACTGTTGTCTCACAGGTACACATTTGACATTTTTTAAATTTTTAAACTGAAGTATAACTTTAGACCCAAGACAATATAAGTAAAATTGTTGGGTTTATTTCATGATTTACATCTCAAGCATGCTCATATCTGTGTCATATTCCAGAATGTAAACATGAATTGACTAGATATGTCTAATCGTAAATGATCTCTGGTTTTTTAGCCTAACCCGTTTAGCGACAAAACACTAACAATAAGAACAATATCATGGCAAAACTTTGTAGTAATCTGAAACTTACATGTTCACGTATGTACAACTAGGTACCTTAATGGTTAATGTTCAGTATGTTCATCAGTAACCAAAGCTAGTTATTAAAATATTTACGTAGTATACCTACTTACCTTTGCATTAATGTTATTAAAAATTGTCCCGTGTTGAATATGCATTAGCCTTAAGGCACAGCCCTAAGATTCGAAGCCTAATTATTCTCCTTTCCAAATCAAAGATGACATGATGCGAGCTTTGTGGAGCCGCGTCGATGAGATGAAAGGTTAAAGGAACTTTGCAACTTCCAAGTAAATAAATTCTCAAATATTTTTTTTTAAACTGAAGACAACAGCTACGTTTATGATACTACAATTCATTTTCATTCCATTTTCAACCAATTCACAATAAGAATGAACCCAATGGAATTCGAAAATTAATATTTAAGCCATCTTAAAGGCCTGTTCATGATAATCACTTATTGTTAGCTTAAAATTGACTATTTTATGATCTCCTAATTTGGTATAAAGATTGGTTTATGTAAACATTTACATGACCCCTCCATCAAATGTTTTAACACTATACAAGTAGTGTTAGTTGAAGAAAGGTTTAAAAATTGTTATCTGCATCTGCACAGCATTCTTTTTTTTGGTTAAGAAATACATGAGAAATTGTCTTTACCAATTAAATCTTACCCAGTAGAAAGTAACATAGTTAGTGTATTAGGAATATCAATATGTGGGAAATTGGTATGTTTACTATTTGCTAGAATAATAACAAGGTTCTAACTAGAGCGACAACAGAATTATACTCCAAACCTACCATTGTTATTCTTTTTGAAAGCAAATTAATTTTCTGTTATCAAATTCAAGGAAGATTAAAGGATTGATATGATAAATATGAATTTATGAATTTCGTTTCACATGTCGTACCAAATTATTTATCTTTTCCTCGATGTAAAGCTGATTAGGAGTTTTAGTAATGTGTTTACTGTATATGTAGATTTTATAATATGTTTATACTTGAGCCTCATTAAATTACTCGTCAACATGCTATAATTATTGATTATAGATATGTTATCGTCATCTAAAATTTGTTAGTCAAGTTACTTTCATACAATATTGTAGAAATAAATGGATAAAATAGGTTGGTATTTTTTTACTCAAATTTCGCATCTTCATTTTACTGCCGCGAACTTGTTACTCCAAAGAAAAGTGGTACAGAACAGCCACAAGCCCTTTGTAAAAAATAGCTGTAGTATAGAGAATGCAGCAGCAAAGGAGTATAAATATGTATCTGCTGTAGCTGAACTCAACTACGATTTTGTGTGTGAACCATGCCATAATAACGTCGTTACAGTTTTATATTGGATTAAAGCATTACCCAACGAGCGAGCAATAATCAACTTCTACAAAATCCAAATACGTCCCGGTCTGCGACTAAATATTTCGGTCCTCTTCTCCTTTGTCTCAAAGATTTTTTTAAAACGCTTTCATAGTAATAAAGTGTAAGCGAAAATGCTATTGTTTTGCCACAATTAATTTTAAAAAGAATCTGTAGAGATCATTCACTAATTTGACAACTTAACTTGCGTCATGAAATCATCCGTGGCTGGTGAAGCGTCAATGGAAGTCGACAAAGGAGAAGTTAAAAAATTATGGGGTCCTTGCCTCTTCTGTAAACAAGATGTCAAAGTGTCCGATTCAATTCCCATTTCATGATTGTGAAGAACGCTGAAGAAGTGACTGTGT
This sequence comes from Seira musarum, assembly GCA_027743895.1. Lineage (NCBI taxonomy): Eukaryota > Metazoa > Arthropoda > Collembola > Entomobryomorpha > Entomobryidae > Seira > Seira musarum. The sequence goes on from JAHZMX010004350.1 coordinate 84,365, forward strand.
TGATGACGCTGTAGGGAATTTCGTGTGCATGAAATGTTTTCGCTATCACAATCATTATCTTTGGAAGTGGTTGAGAAAACGTTATTTTCTCTTTTGAGGTTCCTCGCATGTTTGCCCTTTGCATCCTTCAAGGATGCTTTGAAAATTTCAAGGATGTCCACATCTTTCACGAGAGCAATCAAGGAAGAGGCAAGAACTAAAAGTAACATGGAGTTTTGATACGAGATGGTCGATGCTCGGGTGTGGTGTACACTGGCCGCTGCGGACGTGTTCGGTCCCCATCTTTCTTTCTCACAACTACCCGGCACTACAAAAGATTGAACATAATTGAATGTTACTTTTCAATTCAATCGCTTGTCTTCCTCAACCGCAGTAAATGGCGAATTGGAAAACTTACATGGAGAAGTACCCGTCTTAATTACAGGCATGAACTCATTCCAAAACGCACAAGTATGTGCCCTCGGTCCTTTTCCAGTCCCGCGTTTCTCTGAATGGAGAATGAAGTAGTTTGGTTGTGCTTTGGTGTACAACGGCCAATCCTCATTTGAATTTTCATCGACAGGTCGCCTTTTGGGTTGACAGGTTTGTTCATATCATAGCACAATTACAAAACATGTTTAAATATCATCGTTTACATTTTCATCCATTTTTTATGAGTTTTCTTTTTCAGTCAGATGCAGATACATGTAGTTCTGTTACAATTTTCAAGTCAAGTAAATCAATTTTAGTTTTTTGGATCATGCTAATCTCTAAAGAAATCCGTCATTCCATGCAAGTTGATGGATTATTAAAATGAAAATGTCAAGAAATTTAGATTAAATTCATTCATATTCATGCTACTCAAGGTGGGTGGAAAAGGGGAACTAAGGAAAACGACAAACTTTCAAAGCAAGCTCAAATAGGTACTCAGCCAATTTTTTTTCATGCAAATCACTCGGTTCAAAGTAAGGAAATAATTTGGGTCGACGCGTCGGCGGAGTCTTCTCAGTTTTGCTAGGCCGTCCATTCACAGCTTATTCAGCCCACATACTTCCGAACTAATTGAAAGGTAAAAGTCACGTCCGGTTGGTTTAAGAGAGAAAGAACATTTTTTCAAAAAAAAAAAATTCACAAACTTTTGCCTTAGTCCACAACTTTTTCAAAGAAATGGAAAAGGTCAACCTCATTTCTGTGTTTGAAATGTTTTATTTAGCTTTATTAAATCGCTCAGTCGTGCAAGGAGCGTCGATGTTAGTAGAAGAACAAAAGGAAAAGGGAAAACAATTGAACTGAAATAAATGAAAGGAAGAGCTGCTGATGAAAACTTCGTGGCAGTAGTAGTAGTGGCAATGGCTGTTGTCCGCACTTTTAGAATTTTTTTTTCAAGACTGATACACAATCCCCATTCTTATGGTACAGCGGCATCATTAGAAGAGGATACGATGATACGATACAACAAAACCGACACGCAGACAAGAAAACTAAGAGCACAGGTGAAAAGTATATTTTAGATGAAGATACCGCAAAAACCAAAGAAAATAATATAAAAAAAGAAAAATAAATCCGATTTTATCGGTGGAATAGTATAAACGCTTATAAAAAAAGCTCGATTTTTTTTCTCTCTTCGTTTTTTTCTGTGCGTTAAACAAAGTTATGAATGTAGAGGAAATAATGCCTACCACAATTGATTAGGTGAGGAGGTGGTAACAACAACAGAATTTGAGACAGGTTGAGAGTAGAAGTAGGTTGCACAAGTGATTGCTGGTAGTACCGAGAAGAAAGGGATACCAAAACCAATTGCAGTAAAAGTCGAGGTGGTAACCGTGCTCAGGTGCTTGTGAAGATTGATGGGCAAGGCGAACAGTAACAAGATACTACACAGAGACATACATTTAGGTAGAAAATATCTAGAACAATTCTCCATACAAAGTAGAAGAGTAAAGACGGAAACATTCAAGGGTGAATCAAGGTGGATTGCATACTAATAATATTCATTTCAGGATGGTACAGGGAAGCACATAATTATTGCGGGGTTTTACACAAAAACAATAAATTTCAACTACTTGCGACAATGTAGTAAAAAGTGGTTTTCTTAAAAACGGTACTGAATACAACTTGTAATGGAATGTAGTTCTGCAATGGAACTGGAAAATTGGGTGGAGTAGTGAAAGCACCCGTAACCATAAACTAAGGAAACCATAAGGAAAAGTGTTTAAAATGGCGTTCAGATCATATTATTTTGTGTATCTTGACCCGCACATGTAATTCTTATATATTTAAATTTAAATAAAATTCATACTGGAATATGTAAAGGGACAAATCATGCGAAAACAATTCTACTCCAACAGGTCTAGAAAAGCATCTAAAAATACTCTCGGGTTCATTACATTACGATTGCAAGGCTTTCCTTCAAAAGTCCAACCCGTACAGCGATGCTTGGGGAACAGTACAAAGAAAGCACGTGGGAACATAAGCGCTTGTCTAGGTATTTCCAGTCATGTCACAAAAATGAGCAATCATTCATTCTCGTTGGTCACAGAGCACTATTAACATTATAAAGTTATGGTATGCAACATTCTGTATTCTCTAATCGTCTATTAATTTGTTGAACATTTTTAGTTTCAAAGTATGGTAATGTCATTACAATTACATCCTATCATTCTTGGCTGATCTCAAAAAACACGAGCTACATTACAAGGTCATAAATAGCTAGTCAATCCAACAAAGAAATTATTTTGTTCTTTCTTGTCTGAGATGCTATGAATGTATGTATGTAAGTAGTAGTAAAAGGAGCGAGTCTTTCTTTGTCTTACCCAGTTTCGGCAAAGGTTGCAAAATATTTCATGATCCTCTTGCTGAGCTCTTTCTCAGCACGAGTGTGGCTAGATCCATTAAGTGGCTTTCCAAAAACGTACTCGATTTCATCAGCGTGCATTACTCCCATCCACTGACCCCACGGATTAATGGATGTCCTCTGTAATTGAAAGATTAAATTACTCCTTTTCACCCATTTACTATCTTCGATTCATTCTAGATAGTTTTATCGTCTTCGGAGACTTTTTAGAATTGAAATTAATCTAAAGTTAGTTTTACTTAGATTGTAATTAACCAACCAAAGTTTATAGAATGTAGTAGACTGTCCTCTTTCACACATTTTATCATTACAAGACAAGCCATCATTTACACATCCAAAGTCATTATTATCACCATCCAACTTTCTTCCTTTCACCCCAAGTGGTCTACTAGTCTAGACTTCCACAGGAAAAGACAAGAACGTATGTTTGTCTATAGTAAATTGTAAGCGGAAGAAAGTTAACGAACCTGAGTGAAGAAGTAATAGTAAACCGGGGCGTTGTGCGCTGCGTACATCTCTGCAAATTTGTTGGAAGGGCAAATGAAATAGTAGTCCCCAACAAGATCGGCAAACTTTTCTGTCACTTTACACGGATCCGATGGACTTTCCCAGTGTGTATACTATTGAAGAAAAAAAAATAACAGAGTAGTTTAGGAAATCAAGTGTGTAACAACCCTTAATAAACTTTATTTCTCAAATTATATTATTGCTGTTCATCGTCTTTGTCGAATTTCCTCACGATCTCACAGCAGCAAGACACCAGTAAAATTAGATACACCGTAGTGTTCGCTGTATCTTTGCTTTTGCTATATAACATACCTGAAATCGAATGGCATCTTTCTGCACTGTTGTCAAGTTTCCAAACACTTCTTCAATGATTTGGAGGAATGTCTCTCTCGGCAAGCAGTTATCACCATCCTTGTCAAAGTATTTGATGTAGTCGTACAATATGAAGTACGTTCCTGTGTATGTCAAACAAAATTGTCTTCTTTTTTATTTGATTGATTTCATTTAGGTACTAATGCCTTAATTTGAGTCATCAATAATATCTTTGATTTTATAATAAAAAACGAATTCCCATTACTATATAAGTGTATTCAAAAATTGAAACCTTATTCCCATTTTCAAATGGGGCAAAATGAGATACTCCTACTTAAGTTCCCATTCTTCTCAATATTCAGTAAAAACTCATGTAAGACTGTTGGTGCCCTTCAAAATGACGCAAATCACTTTAAATATTTAACATATTATTACGACATGTTGGCACGTTTAGGTACATATAACCACAATTCCAAACTTCATATCATACCACAAAAAATATGAAAGGAAAAAATACTGCACTTTTCTAGTTGGCAAACGATAATAGTCATCATCATCATCATAGAAAACTGAAACCGATCAAAAGCCACTTTTCCAAAAGGAAATGATTGACAAACCTGGCAGAGAACTGAAAGCAGTGAATTATAATTGTAATTTTCGCTTTTCCTTTCACGTTGTTGGAACCTAAAGAGTGATATGATGTTTGAAAAAGGCATTTTTTCTTTTAAAGTGCTTTTGGTTTATTATTTTTTCACTAGAGTAATTTGACGCAAGTAACAATACCCCACTGACGCTACTTTTCAAATATGCACGTGTATTCATGAACATGAATGCTATCGTATCATATTCCATTTGCCATTTTGTTATTTTTAGAATCCTTGCTCGAGTGTCAAAGATATACCTTTTATAAGTCAATGCTGAACTTTGCAACGAGTATGAAATAAAATCGTATTTTGCATCATCATATTCTTTTAAAAGTTCGTGGAAATTTTAGAATTAGAGAAACCTTATCTCCACATTCGATCCAGCACAAAATGGGCTTGCCTAAGGATTGCAATTTCAATCATTTCATATAAAAGGACTTTTTTTGCTCATATGCCTTTTTTACAAAAAAAAGTTTCATTTTACGTGGTTATGTACTTTGTGAGTAAGAATACCACTTCACACTCGAACTCACGTTAATTCTCAAGTAGAAAAGAGAATAAGAAAGGTGTCAGAAAGACATATGACTATTTTCATATCTCTAGAAGGAAATCTTTGTACCCTGCAAGCCCTTTCTTACATTTGTCGCAGTCCCAGACCGTACGTACTTTACGTTACATAAATTTCACCGAGAGAAAAAGCACGGAAGACAAGACCATTTCGATAAAGATTTCATAAATGAGCTTAAAGGAAATAGAACGACATCGATAAAAAGAGCTTCAGGTGTTTTCATAGCCCTTAATGGAAACTTTAAAAATTTAGAAGATAATTCTTTACTACTACAGTCCTAAAATTGAAAAGCTCTCTCCAACTCATTATCGATGGTAATCTTTAATTGAAAGCTTTTTCAGTGACATTCTTATCGATAAATAATTTATTTTCAGAAAAGATTACATCAACCAGGATGAATATATATTATATTTATTTCACTCACTTCGTCACTTCTGTGAATCCTGTCTTTCGTTATAAAAATTCTCCTTAATATCTAGTATCCAGTAACCGGTTTTGCAAACTTTGTTTGTTGTTTAAAAAGGATAGTTAGTGTCTTTGTTAGGAATCCAGGGTAGATTAAAATGTCAACATCTTGTAGACAAGCGTATCGGGTAACAGACTTCCAAATATAAATCCATCTTTATTTAGAGCTATGTACACATTTACTTAGAATTTTTTTATTTTATTGATGTCTCGTTTCTTTCCTCAAAATAAATAATTGCAAGGCTGAAGAATATTTTTAAGCGTAGTGAAAACAAAATCCAACAGTTTACACAACAATTTATAAATAGAACAAAAGCCAAAAATAAATATCCCTTGTTATGCTTTTATTTGATCAAGCACGTACTGTTACACACCGTTTAGTTTAGACAGACCACAATAATCGCTAACGATGAATGAAGGGCTCTTGAAAGTCAGACACAATTGCCACATATGTCACGTTCATGCTGAAGATTCAAATTCTATCAATAGACCTGGACTAGCTTTCACACTAATGAAGGTAAATACGTCTGGTCTGGTGGACAAAAATATATCAAAAGAATAGAGAATTGAACAATTCTCTCAATAAGTAATTGTAATCCCTTCCCTCTGTACCGTCTGTTCTTGTTGAGACAGATTTCACAACTCTTTCAAATTGATCTTGCTTTAATGATTCGTTTATTTACAAGTAGGTATAGTCCAAGAATTTGTGCCAATAATAAATCAACATTTCATTCTCTAGTCTTTTTTAGGATTTGTGAAAGTCTGACATTTCTCCGCATCAGCGTTTGGAAAGTACGTAAGTATACGTATTTATATACATGACATGAATATAGAATTTACTTTCACTTTTGTTTTCCTTACCTTCATTAAGATTGGAGCCCATGAGAAGTGGGGCCTTCTTGAAGTCACCTTCCTTGAGCATATCTAAGGGATGTTTTGGTAAAAACTTTCCATCAATTGTGGGCGCAGAGGGGAATTGCATGATGGGAGCATAGCTTTCCCATTGCAATGCCGATACTGTCGCAGCTGGCAAATCTCGTAAGCACTGAAGTATGTCTGCGTCCGACTAAAAGTAGGTATATAAAAACGAAAAGGACCAGTGAATTTTTACTTTATCAAAGGGTTTATTCAATTACATATTTCTAAAGAAATTTCAAAGTATGTAATATACTTTAAACCTATTCTTTATCTTTTCTAGGAAATGGGACCACACTTTTGGAAAATAAATACTACTGTCAGAAGTATTTAAAAAGAAGATCTTCACGGTTCTGGTCTTTGTCTTTGCCCTTTATAATTTTGTTCCCACAAAAAAGGTTACCACGTGTCAGTTTCTCTAAAAGGCTCTGAGACGGTAACGGCAGAGACGCGGGCCAAACGCCCATATCTTTTTAGGCAAGGCTTCTCCCAAGGTATG